>MU213504.1:16325-45431 GCA_018584345.1 Thuja plicata
TATATATATATATATAATAATGCATTATAATTAACAAGTCAGTGGTTTGTTCTTATATTAATAGTTGTCTTAAATAAATTACCATACATATGGCACACTAGTTTAATGCTGGAGCTACGACATCGACACCACACGCTGAAGGATGCGGTGGCACCTTCACAGAGGTATCATTTATTAATTAGTGGGGTTGTAAAATATTATAGGTATTCTTGATAACTACATAATACTCTTGTTGTTTCATTTTCAGTTATTAACATCAGAGACTCCTCCTTTTGTTCATAATAGTTTGAATCATGGCATAGCTGTAGCTATAGCTAGTTCTGATGCATGGACTGAGGTATGAAAGAGATTACTTAATTAGAATTGTTATTTTAATAGTTTGTATTGAAATTTTTAATCATATTCATGTATGTATTTTAAGTATTATTTTGATCATTGTTGTAGGGACTCATTACTCCAGATCGTCAGTGTGCCCCTTTGGTGGATGTACATATCGACTATTTGGTAGCTGTAACAAAATATTCTATTTTATATCATCCTATAATTAAATTCCTATGTATATTAGTTATTGATGTTTATACTTATTATTTTATCAGCTCGAGTTGTAGAAGAGTCTGTACTGCATCTCCATCAACACGACGATCGAAGACAGCCCGGGATTTGTTTTCTTCCCCTTCTGCGAAATGACTAGATTAGGGATAATCATTGTACAGAAATATGGAATTACTAGACATATTTTTTGTATATTGTATAGGTGACATGTTCTATATCCATTTTTATTTCACGACGCCAATTTCACTTTATTGGACATATTTGATCTATGACATTATTGGACATATATATTTGTCTTCATGCTCTACGAATATATCACGTGTATTGATGTAGACTACTTTACGTTTATGTGGATGTCTTATGCTTTGTAAATTGCTTGTCTTATATTTATGCTTGCACATATATCTATGTATATTGTTACTGAATGATTCATACTTAATGAGAATATGCATGTTTCATTTCATAAACCTAGACTCATAATTTTCATTTCAACACCTTAATAAAATGATAATAGTTCATATAAGATAAAAATATCAATCCTACCCAATTTTAGTCCTATTGGAGCATTTTGACCACCTAGACCTATTTAGGGCACTACAATAACATTAAGGGATGCACAGTACATTATGGTCCCAAATTTTTGAATGAGTTTTGAAGCATAAAATGGTTATTCCTAGTATTTACATGTCAAATTGAAGGGGTTAGTAGAGACGGTTCGATGCCACGATGAGTGGTTTTCAAGATATGCAATGTGTCATCTTGCAACTTTGCAATATTGCAAGTTTTTGCATCAATCAAGATTGGGTCAGAAAATGAAAATGGAAGTGAATATCCAAAATTAGAGAGATTTTATTGTAGGCCTATATGATGTGGTCCTATATCCCTTGACGGCTCATCGATACCCATCAGGAGCTCTGAGAAATGAACTCCTGAATATCGGCAATTTTGTTGCCTAGTGCACCTTGAGGGACACTTGGCTCCATAGCGGTCAGAAATGTTCAAACCTCTTTTCCACCATGAAAATGTTGTTCCTAGTATTCACCCAAAATTACAAACTTATTGGTAGAGATGGTTCGATGCCACAACAAGTGGTTTTCAAGATATGCAATGTGTTAGTTTTCAACTGCGCATCATTGCAAGTTTTTGCATCAACCGAGATTGGGTCAGAAAATGAAAATGGAAGTGAATCTATGAAATTCAAGATAGGTTATTATAGGCCTGTGTACATAGTCCTATATTACTTGATGGCTCATCGAAACCCCTTGGGAGATCTGAGAAATGGACTTCTGAATATCAGCAATTTTGTTTCTTGATGCACCTTGAGGGACACTTGGCTCCATAGCAGTCGAAAATGTTTGAGCCTCTTCACCTCAATGATAGGGTCATTCCTAGAATTTACCCAACATTTTGAAGATGTTGGAAGAGACATTTTGATGCCACGATGAGCGGTTTTCAGTATATGCAATGTGTCAGCTTTCAACTACGCAACATTGCAAGTTTTTGCATCAACCGACATTGGGTCAGAAAATGAAAATGAAAATGAATATACAAAATCTGAGAGAGGTTATCGTAGGTCTCCATGACATGGTCCTGTATAACTTGATAGATCATTGATACCCCTCGGGAGCTCCAAGAAATAGACTCCTAAATATCGATAATTTTGTTGCGTGGTGCACCTTGAGGGACACTTGGCTCCATAGCGGTCAACAATGTTCGAGCCTCTTCACCTCTGTGACAGGTTTGTTCCTAGAATTCACTCAACATTTTGAAGCTATTGGTGGAGATAGTTCGATGCCATGAGTAGTGGTTTTCAAGATATGTAATGTTTCATCTTTCAACTGCGGAACATTGGAAGTTTTTGCATCAACCAAGATTGGGTCAGAAAATGAAAACAGAAGCGAATCTCCAAAATATGAGATAGGTTATTGCAGGCCTCTATGACGTGGTCTTGTAGCATGTGACAACTTTTCGATACCACTCAGGAGCTCTGACAAACAAACTCTTGGATATCAGCAATTTTGTTGCCTGGTGCACCTTGAGGGACAGTTGGTTCCATAGCAGTCGGCAATGTTCGAGCCTCTTTGCCTCTGTGAGAGGGTCATTCCTAGCATTCACATGGAATTCTAGATATTTTGGTAGAGATGGTTTGATGCCACGATGAGAAGTTTTCTAGACTTTTAAATGGTTTAAATGTGCGATTCGATAGTTTAAATGATTATTTTGTAAATACATATATACAAATAATGTGCTAGCATGAAACATGACAATAAGCTTAACATATATTTCTAGAATTCATTTTGTGAACATAATGTCTTTAATTAATGATGAAAAATATGTTTACAACTCAGCTCATTAGGAGCACCAGGAGGAAAAAGCTGAGAAGAGAAAACCTCTGGTATTGCCCCAAAAAATAGAAGAGAATTTGTTATTAAATCTTACAAACTTCGCGTTATACATAAGGGGTAATGCATGATAAATTTATAGTCCACCCAATGTGGATTCAAGGGAATTAATTCCTTTACAAATATACATGTTATATATGCACTTGCATTCAACTAGATTCGACATTACAACATTTTGGATTCAGTTTTAGTCCAAAGAACCAACTGGATCTTCCCTACCCTTTATTGTCTCAAGTATTGCCTCGTGGTCTGACTTGCGAACCTTCCAAAGAATTTTATTGTGTGGTTTTCCTCCATACTTGGTCAAATGGACATTTGATGAAGCGATAAGGTTGGAATAATGAAGAATTTTCCAGTGTGTCTCCCAATCCTCAAACAACCACAACCTAGGGTTCTTCATACAATACCATCTAAGCTATGTACCAGTTACAACCACTGCTCCTGTAGGGTATTCTAATCCTTCATCATCTACAACCAAGTGATCAAATTTATTTTTGGCCTCACCACAATGAAACAAATAATAATATGTCCCTTCGTCATTTTATTCAGGTGCAATAACAAAAAAAACATGGTCTGCAATGATAGAAGCATAAAGAGGAGATTAATTTAATGAATACTTATGATAAAGTACTAAATTTGAGACTATTTGTGAGATGACAATTTAGCTAGTTGCACTAGATCAAACAAATGGTCAAAGTTAATGGATGATTCCATTTGTGTCAATTTCAATGCAGCTGGGGGACGATAGGAGTCAAGTGGGCTCAAAATTTGTGTAGACCATTTGTCGACCCATTCCTTTGAGTCACACCCATCCCATTATTCATCTATGCATGATTAACTAAAGCATGCCATATGTCATGTGTGGATGATACATGAACTCACATTAGAGCTTCTAAAAGAGTGTAGCTCTCTTGATCATGTTAATGTACAACAATCCTCGTATAGTGCAATGTTAGTTTCATATATCAACCAAAAAAATATGTGAAACATAGACTCACATTCATTACCTAGACCCATTGTAGCATTAGACCACTAGACGATACATCTCGCATCTGATAATGTTGCTTGCTCTTTGTACTTTAATTATTCACATGCTAAGGCCCTTTTTAAACATGCACCTGCACCATCGTGCTCTCCCTTTCCATGACCGGCCTCTATAAAATTCCACATTTATTGAATACCAGTGGTCATATGCATCCCGCTCAACCAATAAAACATCTGAGAATTCTTGAATTGTGATGCACAATTGTCTGACTATATGATGTGCCAATGATATGATATGTTCCTATTACTCAAATCACCATAAAATAGATTAAAGCAACCGTTTACAAAATCTATAGAATGTAAATTATCATCTCTTATGTAACAATGATACTCCCTCAATATCTTCGTGTTCCCCTCTGTACTATCAAGTGAATGCATAAATGTTGTAAGAACAAATATAGCAACTTGTTGAGAGTTATAATACTTTGCACCTCATTTTGTGGTTATAGAGTGTAGTTCTCTACGAAGTTGACAATTGAAACAATGGTATCAAGTGGGAATGTGTCCTTGCACAACATGAATTTCATACCAACCATCAAGATCTATGTGTATTCCTTGCATAATCATACACAATCTTGTCACAAAAAATACCCATGAACTGATACACTGGAATCTTTTGAATTACTAAATCACATCTTTTAGCCTCCTTTCCATCTTTTAGAGCATATGTGACTATCTTATATTTTCCAAAATCCACTTTTTCATTCCCAATTGCATGTGTACTCTCCATATGTTGAAAAAACGGAAAATGTTGCAAACCACCACAATCTATGCATGTACCATTCAAGCATGCGAGCTTGTAAAATTGTTGACCATCTGCTCTTTCACATAAAATTGTAGTAATTAATTCCCTTGAAGATGTAGGTGGGTCATTTATGTTACAATCTTGCAAAACATTGAAAGAATGCAAATCTACACATATATTCCTATAAACATCAAAATGGTTAGAAAATTCAATATATACCCTACAACAACAAGTTATGCGTGTGTGATTTATCTTCACATAAAAAGGTTTAGCCATTTCAAAATATATTTGACTAATTTTAAATTGAGGATACGTATGTATAAATTTTGCAAAGAATTGTGTCTGAGTTGAATCCAAAAAATGTTTCGGATGTGGAATGCGGATTCGAATACCAATCCTCCTTCTTAAAACATCTCTTTTATCGGGAGATACTCGTGTGTTATTCTTCCAAAAGTCTTGAATCATAGATTTTAAAGCTTCAACAATTGATTTATCTCTCCACAATAGTCTATGAGAAAATGCCCATAACTCATTGTTATTTGGAAATTCCATTCTTTGACGCCTTCCCACAGCTCTCATTAGATACTTTCTACTTATTTTCAATGCTTTGCTTGTCTTTCTAATGAGTCAATATTTCTTCATTTGAGTGCTTACTATTGTTGATGTAAGTACACATCATGTGACATTACTATCTTTTGTGCACAATGTAGAACCAACACTCTCATATGCAGTCATTATATTCTTTACAATAATTTTTTCACTTGACTCATCCATCGTTCTTTTCCCAAGAATCTTTATGATCAGCCTAAATTTTAGATTTCTCATCATTTGAACAAATAGTTGACATGCTCCTATCATATTTAAATTCTAAAAAAAATAATCTCCGAATACGGATAGCATATCTTTGACAAGTATGCTTGGGAATCTTATCAGGCGTTTGTTGCAAAATGTTAGTATCAATATCACTCAAATATTTTGGCTTTCTGTAAAATTATTCTAGGAGGTGTTTTCAATTGTTGAGTGGCCTCAACATTACAAACATCAACAACATTATGTATCAATTGTGTACCTTCAATTGAAGATGTCATGCCTTCGAATTGAGATGTGAAAGATGGATCCTCACCAACTTGAGATGCTAATGGTGTGCCTTCAACATGACATGATGTTGTGCGTACACCTTCAGATGTAGATAATGGTGTGCCTTCAACATGACATGATGTTGTTCCTATTATGCCCTGCATACCCATCCCTAAATTTTGTAGGAAAAATGTTGGGTCCCCCTTTTTTCACTTTTACTCTTTCCCTTGTTTTCTTTGTTTTCCCTCCAGGATTTGCTTCCGCGAGGGTTGTCCTTCTTTTTCTTTTTTCTTCTTGAATCTTCATGGCCCAGTCTCGGAGTTTGTTTTTTCTTTCAAGAGCCAGATTCTGGACTCTGGGATTCTCTGCCATTATGTCTTCTTTTGCAAGAGGTATGTTTGTGTGGAATCCCCAGGCCTGGAGTCCAGAGGTTTTGCTTGTTCCAAAGTTTGAGGAAAGAATGCAACTTATTTTTACCCTAAAGATATAAATAGAAGTTACCTGTCATTTTCACATTTACCGTGATTAAAACACTTAGAGCACTTAGAGCGATTTTAAGGTGATTAAGGCAATTAAACAATGAATTGCTCCTTGTGCTTAGTGGCTAATTGAATGTTGATTTGCAGTGCTTTCTCATGGTTGCTTGAAGCTGGACTCATTGCACTGTGCTCCCCATGTTCGTCTTTCCCCGTATCCTTCACATTCTAGGTAGACCTTCATCTCCCTCCTCTGGTTCTCTAGTTTTCTATCTTTTTCTTCTATTGTGGTCATGCTCATTTTTGTTTTGTTTTTGCTTTCGTGTGTTTTTTTTCTGCCTTTGCGTTTGCTTCTTGGTTGCCTTCTGTTGGTGAGTTCGCTCTACCAGAGGGTTGTTCACCCTTTGTGTAGTTGTAAGCTGGTGTATATGTTGTACATTGTGGTAGAGTAGCTTTTGGCTGTCTACAAATTTTGTACATTGTGTAAATATTTTGTAAATATTATGTATATGTCATGGTTGTTCTGTGAGCTGCACTTTGGCCCTTGCAATGCCTCAACCCTCTGTATTTTAGTGTATATATCTCATGTATATCCTTTTGTCTTGTCGAGTTTGCCATGCTCCATCATGTTTTGAACCACTCTGCCTAGCTCATCGAGAGGGAGTCACCACGGTTTGAACTCGCCACCTTGCTGGTTCGAGCCAAGGTGGCTTTCTCTCTCCTCTATCATATCATCTTAATGGCAAGATTAATTTCCCATGAGTGGGAATTCAAACCCCATCCCATCTGGCATTCAATTTTCCCCATGTCAGCCCACTTGTCACCATTATTGCCATTATGCCTCCTATAATGTGGCCATGTGATGACCCATGTTAGCTCAGTACTTCATATCGGTCACATCAACAATGGATAGTTCTTCTAGACTCTGGGTGCTGAGAAGCCCCTGGGTCTTCATTCCATCTTGGTCACTTAGTTTAATACCCCGGGGCCCCCAAGTTTTTATCAGAATCCAACCCATGTAGGTCTTAATACTCTAGGATTTTTGATGTGTGCTAACATTTTTGGATAGGTACGAACTCATGGTGAATTCCCTGGAGTCTTTAAAAATTAATTTTGTCATATCATATACTGACAGTTCTCCGGTCTTGCAGGTTGGAGATAGTTGGTAAAAATGTCTAAAGTGAACACCCCTCATGATAGCCCAGATCTTCCTACTACCTCCACTTGTGCGGCCACCAAAACCAAGGTTGAAAAGATTCTGGCTAAGCTACCGCTAACCTCCAAATACCTGAGGAGGGCATTCTCGTGGGGTCCAAGGTGGACTCCAAGGTGCAGGAAATAACAGACATAGAGCCTAGACTTTGAGCTGAAATGCAGGGCTTAATTCAAGCCATATACAAACTAAAGGCCAACAAAGCTAATATACCCACCCAATTGGCTGCCTCTGGCATTAATAAGGCTACAAATTTCCCTTGCTCGGTGCAATTACTAAAGCTAATACTCCAACTAGCAACACTTTACAATGCACCTACTCGGACTATTCTTCTCGCCGATCCCCACTCTTTACAATATCCAACAACAATTATCAATCTGGACACAACAAATTTCACTTTAGGGCTCAGGATCCCTCAATTCAAAGGGTCTATTTTTCTCACTCGGGCCAAGTCATTTGAGGATTTTGAAGGAGCTTCTCTCATTTCTCAACAATATCTCAACTCTCAATGGCTAAAGTCCCTGAAGAGGGACCATAAAAAGATGAAGTTGGAAATTCTTCACGGGGATTTCAAAGAGCCTATTTAGGCGGGTATTATATTTATGTGTTGGATCTCTGGAGAACCCCATGCCCAGGATTTCTTAGCATGGATGTACTACTTCCTCTACTGCATCACTACCTGCAACAAGACCTTCAATTGGGCGGCTATCATAGCCAACCATGTAGACTCACAGTTGAAGGGAGTTCTCGAGAATTCAAAGTTTTACATGACATCTTATGTGCTATGGGCACTGGCCCAACAAAGACTGGGTTTTCTATGTTTACAAACAATGGGCATTCTTAGGAATGGGTCAGGAAATTTAACGTCATGGGATCATTATCCCCAGGTCCAGTGGGAACTTAGTTTCCCAAATTTTTGCAGGGTAAATGATGCCTTCATTTACTAAAACATTTTGACACTCACTCGGGATTTTGGATGCTGGCTATCGCAAGAGGCAATGAACCTGGTGACCACCTACAGAAACTATTTCATTCAATTCCAGCAACATACGTATATTTCAGTGAACGGCTTCTCTGGGAAACCCTATCTTCTTCCCTGGTATTGCGAGGATAGAATCATTCTTTTAGAGTTATTTTGGAAGATTTTGGAGTTGTACGCCCAATTCATGGTGAAGAAACTCACCAATGTTCCATTCCCAATCTCTTATGGGAACTATACTTGCAGTCAGGCCACAGCAAAGGAGGCAGATAATGAGTTAAAGAGTCTGGGGTTGGTTGAATTCAACGACACCAAAAAAGGTTTTGATCCGCTTGAAAAGATATCTTTGGTGCTTCCTCGGGCCTCCCCACCACACATAGTGGACATTGAAGATTATTAGGCAGATTGCCAAGACAATTTTGATCTCTTGGCCTGCCAACATTCGTGGATGTCCAAAGGACTGATGAAAGTGCTTGACCTTCAAAATTTTTTGAAGGATTTTTTAAATGATGGGCCGCCGGAAGACCCATCATATAAAGGGAAAGGATTAGATAGACTGGATCTCCCTTCGGTGGATTGGGCCACCCTAGAATATTTAATGATCAAGGGAGTATGCCACCCCATTTTAGAGGCCAGTCATAATTATTTTGCGCGAGTGTGTCCCAAGAGCACCCAGAAGGGACTGATCATTCGAAGGCCCGGTGCTGCCGCTAGAAATAGCACAAGAAAGGGGAATGAGAAAGAAGATACCCCTGCCAAAGTACCTCATCAGGGTATGCCCCCCATAATGGTACAACAAAAAAAATAGATGGAGTCTGTGAGACTGGCGAGCTAGTAGATAAGTGCACAAATTTCCTCCGGCCTCCTCGTAACTCCAGTAGCATCTGCTCACCCAGCGGGATCCTCATTGTTGGATGCAATGATGAGCAGGTAGACTCTTGTTGAGGTAGGGTCTACAAGTATTTTAGATACTGGGGTCCCATTACTAAGGAAGAATAAGCAGAAGGTGACCTCAACTCCAAGCGTAGTTGTCAGCCCCAGTATGCCTTACCTGCCTCTAGTTGATGTCAGTTCAGATTCCCCCAAACTTGAGAATATATTAGATTCCTCTCCCCCACACAATGAGTTTGATGATGTCTTCGAGGCAGATGAGCTCACAAACCTTCATGAGGATGTAGATCACATGGCTGAGGAGATTGTTGCCCAAGAGGAGGAGGATATCCCCGCGGAAGAGGAAGTCCGAGAATAGGAAGCTACCACAGAGAAGGAAGTCTGGGAGGAAACACAAAGGGATCCAAAATGGGAGAAAACACGAGTCCAAGAGACCGAGGATGAACCAAGGAAAAGCAGAGATGAGCAGCCGATGGTTGGGGAAATCAAACCCAGGGGATCAACCGTAACCCCAATCATCATGCTCCAAACACCTTCAGTTACTCCGAATGACCAGTTGCCCTAGAGTATGTTTGATGAGGTAGTAAATATGAGTGCATTATTAAATTTTGGCTAAAGACCTCACCCACCTCCATAAGATGTCCCAGTGGAGGAAGATTTTCTGGCAGATGAAGTTGATGAGGCTGAAGAATGAGAACAACAGAATGACAAGGGAATCCTTGAAAAGACAAATGTTGAATCAACTGATGCTGAGAAGGACCCGGAAGGCCTTAGGGATATAGGTGATATTTATACTGGCAATGAAGAAACCCCAGATATCATGAAAGAAGATGCCAACATGGTAGAAAACATTGAGGTTCCCAGAGAACAAGGAAAGGAATGGGAACAAGAAAAAGAAAAAGAGCCTGATGACAATGTTAATCCTAGGAATACACTGCCAGATTCTGAAGAGAATCTAGATACCCAGGTCTTAAAGCAAAGCCACCCAAGCCACCCTAATGGCTGGTGGAATCAAGGAAGAGAAAGGCCCCAATGGTAGCAACAGGTGTTGCACTCTCCTTGGCTGAGATGATGGCCTGTAATACAGAGGCAAAAAGGCCTAAGAAAGCTCAAACAATCGATACCCTCTAGATCAGCCCAATAGGAAGTACAGTTGCGGCAATCATAATACGTCCCCCAGGTGTAGATGCAGTGGTCGTAAGGCCCAAGGATTATACTATTACAAAGGTGGGACTAGGAAGAAGAGATAAGCAGGGTGAGTTGGACCTACTGAAGGAAGCCACAAAAGTAATAGAGGCCTGATATAATAAGCAAACCCAAAAGTTAAAGGAGAAAAGAGAAACCAATGCAAATATCCTTGCACTTTTGGTAGAACTTACACAGCCCCTCACCGAGGTCCACCTGGAAGCTTCTACCTTTGGATTACCACTTGCATAGGGTGATATGGATTCTTTAAGGGCCATAAGAAGAAGGCTTATTCTATGGATGAGTGGGTCACCAAGCAGATCGCTACCGTAAGGCAATATTTAGTGGTGTTACTCCCAGATTTATATCAAATTAATATTCTCCTTAGTCAGGCGAATGCCTCTACTCTTGTATGGGAGAAAGACATGGAGAAGTATGAGAAATGGAAGGCTGTCTTGGAGGCAATTTTCAATGTCGGAGAGGAAACCATCATAGAGGCAAGAATTTTGAGAGATGAATCATATGATTCTCTCCAAGCCCAGTACTCTAGACTTGGCCTCAAAATTGAGGTATGCAAGGAACTGGTTAAGGCCTTAAAAGAGAAGGTGACTGTGGCCCGATATCCTTTGGGCCTATTCTCAGCATTTGTGGTAGAGCTATCACAAGTTGAGCCCTTCACCACTAGGACATGCACCCTGGAGGACTATGTCCTCAAAAAATATGATGAACAGATGGAGTAGTTGTATTAGTCTGATGAAGAATTTTATAGGGGAACTTTATCAAGGCTATCCAAGATGATGATTTGGGCACATGATGTCATGAAGATGGTAAGTGAATTCTGGGATGGGGCTAGAGAAGTCAAAGAGAAACTGGAGGTTGTCTGTGGCTGATGGGACAACATGAAGGATATAGACAAAGATGGTGTAAGCCAGGTTTTGGAAGCATTTAAAAATAGTAAGGAGCAATAAGATTCTCCAGATTCTGGAGAATTCCATCGGCCATGAAAATTTTGTAGTCATTATTCTTTGAGTGTAAGCTCTCAGATCCTGAAGTTCTGGATCCATAGTTTTGTATTATTTGGATGACCTACATCCAGGTTCCCTGGAGCTGACCGATCATTATCAGATAGTTAATAAAGATGTCAAAAATTATGTGACTCTAGCAAGGCACGTTGGCTTGAGAGATAATTCTGACAGGTGGTCTTCCCAAGGCGCCGCTCCAACATAACACCTAGCACATCAGAGACAGTGAGCCACTTTTTCATTAATGAGGCATGTAGCCTCCATCCCCGGGGGATCTGATTTCTTTTATTCTCCCTCTGGCTCTCTTCTCAAAGGTGATTCTTCCATACCTCCTTTCTTGTCTCATTCCTCTGACATGTTAGACCTCTACTTTTCTTGAGGTTATTGTAGCATGGCGCACTTAGTATCGGCCACCGGAAATTATATTTTATTGGTTGAGTGTAAAGATAAGTTAGGTTAATTCTAGGGTAAGTTTGTGTATAAATAACAAGTCCAACCTCATTCCAAGGGTCGACAAAATTGATGATTTTGCAATCCATAGCTACAGAATTTTAGTTTCATTTATAGTTGTTGCAGATCTCAATGCTAATTATTTTTTAGCAGTTCAGTAGATAGATGCTCCCTTGGAGCCATTGTTTATGTACTCACCAGTGATGCTGGAAAACCATTAATGAAGAAGGAATGATTCTTGTAATGTTGTTGTTGGTCTCTTGGTCTCTGAGTTGATATTCTTTTGTTCTATATGTTTCTTATGTCCCTTGCTCTGATATTTTAAGTAGATTAATGACCTACTTTTCCCTCGCTATTGAATATATGTGAACTGATAGTTCTGTTTGTATTCATTATTTTAGTGTAGCATGTTAGAGTATGGTTGATGTTTTGAATATATTTGCATGACTATAGGTAGATGGAATACTTCTAACCATGGTGTATCTTTTGAATTTTATTTGGTTGACTAAGGAATGCTTGCAAGGAACCCCACTTGCCTAAATCCCCATAAAAGATGAGCTGAGATAAATAGCTATCCCCCCGAACAAAATAGTCACAACACCAAACTTAGCTCCCACACCATCGAGACCCAAATCTCACATGCTTGAAGGCCCAAATAATCTCATTTCTCCAGACAAAGTTAGCTGCTATCCCGGTACCCGATGACAACTTACTTCTGTTGGCAGACCTGGTCACAAACCCCTGTCAATAGAAACTGGCGCTAGAAGGAGGGCATGAGCTCGCCTCTTCTGAAGATTTACACTTTACACCACTTGATGGTTCCCCAAGCTATAGTTTTAGGAAAAAGAACTTGAGTGGGATTGGATCATTCTCCCTAGCCCAATTTGGAAGAATCCTTAGATCAACCCCCATTCTTAGAAGGTTTGTTGAAGTCGAGCTTCCCACTCAAAAGAAACAGACACCGAAAGCCAAACCAGCTGCCATTGTCTAGGGATCTACTACATCTCAGAATACCCAAGTCCCCAAACAATCCTAGGGATTAACATCCAACCTAGCCAAACTAACACCCCAATGGCTGCATATTTTGGTAACATCAATTGCCCGATGGGAATGTTTCTAGGTGTGACCAACGATCTTCCCACACATGCAGAAAAGATTTGTCCTTGATATGAGTATTTAGGCTCATGAACTATAGAAGAGCATCTGCAGGCATACAAAGATGCCATGAACCAACACCAGATCCAATGTCAAGATGTTGTGACCAGGATGTTCCCTCTGTCCCTGTGATAGAATGAGCTGAACTCATACCTCAACCTACTTGCCAACTCCATCAATAGTTGGCAGGATATGGAAGACACCTTTTTGGTGGCCTTTAGCATACATGTGGACCCAGTGTGGTCCCATTGCTAGTTCATCTCCATTAGGAAGGAACCAAATGAGCCCCTTGCAACATTCAACCATAAGTTCCAACACACCTTGAAGCGGTGCACAGGCCCCTTCATCCCAACCCCATAAGTGACTATCCAGACATACCCAAACGCAATGGACCCTTTAATTTCCACTCTCCTATGGAGAACTGCCACCCCCACTGACTGGGATACTCTGGGGAATGTTTACAACCTAGCCTTGGAGTTGTCCCACAGTCTTAATAAATCTCCAGGCGGGATTGAGCTAAACATGCCTTTCAACATGATACCCAGTGGAACTTCTTACGCTAGGGGATACAACCCCAATCAGGGAATGGGTACCCCTATGATGGCCATGAATCCCCCACCATCGCCGATAGACCAACATGCCTAGTACATATATCCATTGCAAGAAAATATAATACCAGGTCTGGAATTTGTTCCCTGGAACCAGCCACATTAAACATAACAACCATAGACACAACCTTCCAGAGTGCCTTTCTTCCAATCATCCACGGATAGAGGACTGCCACCCTTGAATTTGATACCTACTTCTGCCTTCCTCGGGAACCAACAATAACAACCATCACATTATGATGCAAACACCTCGCTGTCCGCTGAGGTTGAATCCCTCTATCGACTATTGTCCTCACTGACTGTGGACATGGGGCAGCTGAAGGCAAGGTCTCTTGCACCCCACAACACCAATTTCTAGAGAGGGAATGTCTTCTCCAGCCAACGAAATAACAATTCTGGAGGAAGGAATTATAAAAATAGGCCTTGACCCAACCAACAATAATGGAACAACAATGATAACACCAGAGGTCATCCTCCGAACCAAAACATCAATCAAGGTGCTGTTGGACCTTCCGATTTCACACCAGTTGTAGAACTCTAGCCCCTGACTAATTAGTGTAGATTGCACGATATCTGCTCTCATTTTGAGGTGAATTGTGCCATGCTTGAGAAGGTCATCATGATCTCCTAGTTGGACAAACAACAAACTGTTGATCCTACTCCCCCAAAACCCCCATACAAGAACCCACTCACGGTGCCTTCACCTGTGCAACCATATTCTTTGGAGTAGACAAGGAAGATGAAGAAGAACCCATATTGTAGGGATTATTTGATGAATCTATTCTGGCCTTCGAGGCCAATGCCTTCACCAACCCACAGACTCCCTACAACACCCAAAGTAAGGCTAGTAAAGGACCGGTTTACATGCCCACACCTCCCAATGATACCCCTCCTCAGGATAACACAACTGATCGCCCCTTCCCTCCAAAAGGATCTAGCTCTAACCAAGCTAAGGACCCAGCCGAGGGAAGCCAACAATTCCCTAGAGGGAGGTTTGAGATCACAAAGGCATTAGAATGAACTACCACCTCTATGACCTTGATGGAGGTTTTACTGAACTATCCTGAGTAGAGGAAGTCTCTTCTAAAACCCTTGGGATACCCAAAAACTATTATTCACCCACCCAAGACTATCACTTTTGATGATGCCAATGTGGCTATCTTCAAGGATAACACTAAGGATTCTCCCTTCTTACTAGGTTTGAACATACAAGGGAAGAACCTTTACAATTGCTTGGTAGATTCCAGATCTTCTGGTAATGTCATGCCCATATCCATATGCCAAAAGCTCAAATTTCATCCTACTCCATCTAATGGCGCAGTAGTCCAGCTTGAGAAAACTACTATAAAAATGGTATGTGAGTTGAAGAACATCTAGATTCAGCTCATCCAAGACCCTAGGATAGCAAGCATAATTGACATCCAAGTGGTGGATATCCCAGAGACTTATGGGATGTTACTAAGTCACATTTTGTCCAAGTCCCTCAACGGGTATTTCTCCATCGACATTTTCCACTTGTGGCTCCCTTGGGAGTGAGAATCTAACTAATTTTGGGTACAAAGTGAGCCTCGGATGAAATAGGCCCTCACCAAAGTTGGGAGGGTGAATGAATTCCTCATCTCTGAGAATTCCTGCAGGGTGTATCGACCCCTAGAAATCTTGACCTTTGATTTCACCCCCATGGAGGATACCATTATTTCTTAGAGAATTCAGGACCTAGGTGAAAAACTAAGGGGTGACGTTAACTCAAAAGGTACCACAGTGACCCCTGCTACACTCTTGTCTAGCACTTGGTGCCAGGTGCATTATCAAAAACATTCAGAACTAGAGTGTGAGCCCTATTGTTCTAGTGCTATCTTACACATCAACACCCTCCAGGAGAAGAAACACTTTTTGGATAAGCCTGGACCCAACAATCATTCTGGCAGTATCCCCATGATGTCTCTAGTCCAAGAATCCCAGCCACAGGATTCTCTAGGGGAAAACCTCACCCAAGTGCTATCAGAGCTAGAGGAAGCTCCTCCCTGCCTCCCCAAAAATAATCCAAAGGCCACTCCACCTTCCCAGCCCCAGACAATGAACAATTACTTGTGGACCCTTAAGTTTGATGGGCCCGGTCAAAACAAGGTTGTGGGGCCGGAGTGGAATTGATCAACATGCGGGAAAATTCATCCTCGCATCTTAGAGGCTATAATTGAACTGCATAAATAATGTCATAGAGTATGAGGCCTTGGTCCTTGGACTCTTATTTTCACTAAGGGAATCACTTGCCTCCAGGCATTGGGTGATTCAAAGTTGATTATAAAGCAGGTCCAGAGCCAATACACTTTTCATGATAAAAGGTTTGCCACATATCGCAATTGGGCATGGAGCCTCATCTAAGATTTTGATGCCTTTGGCATTGAACTTATTTCCCAGAAAAGAAACTATGTTCCGGATGCCCTTGTAGTATCTGCTAGCACTGTTGAGCCAATGGCTGGCTCCCAACTTTGGAAATTCTACGTTGAGATGATCCCCACCCCGTCCATCCCAGATAATGTCACCCACTTTTAGGTTTTTGAAGATGATCAACATATCCTGGCCTTTATGGCCAACGTTGGTATTTTTGAGGACCAGATAGTGGAAGAGAGAGATCACGATGATACTGGACAGGGTGAAGAAGATGATGGAATCATAGACTTACCAACCAACACCATCTCAAAGGGGATGATAGCGCTAGAAAAAATCTTTGACTCAGACCCTCAGGGCCAGGAGAAGATATCATCCTCCTGTGAGGGGGGAAAATCAAGAAAACTAAACATCACCCTGGTCGGTGAAGAAAAACTAGTACACATTGGCACCTCCTACTCCCTTGGGGATAAGGAGAAGATTCTCGTGATTCTCAAAGAATACATTGATGTTATTGTGTGGGGGTATGAGGATTTGAAGACCTATAATACATCTAGATCATGACCCATACCATCCCACTAAAACCTAATGGTAAGCCCTTCCGGTAAAAGAAAAGACCTGTCAACCCACTGATCAAGCCTCTAATTCATGAGGAGGCTCAAAAATTGCTGTTAGCCTGGATCATCTTTCCAATCTGGCACACTACTTGGGTTGCCAACCTCGTCCCTATGAGGAAGAAAAGTGGTGAGATCTGCCTTTGTGTGGATTTTCAAAATTTAAACAAGGCATATAAGAAGGATAATCACCCTCTCCCCTCGTTGGATGAGGTATTGCAAATCATGAATGCATCAAAAATGATGTCCTTGCTGGATGGGTTCTCCGAGTATAAGCAGGTCGTGGTTAAATATGAAGATAGAGACAAAATGACGTTCACCACCAAGTGGGGAGCCTTTTCATACCAGAGGATGTCATTTGGCCTAATCAATAGGGGCCACATTTCAAAAGGCTATGGACATTGTGTTCGAAGGCCTAGTAAACTGATGCATAATCATCTACATGGATGATTTGACCATCTTTTCCCAAGATAGGCATGACCATTCCACCCAGCTCGCCTAGATTTGTGAGAGATGTTGCCAGTACCGAATATCCCTCAACCCTAAAAAATGCATATTTGGGGTCACTGAAGGGAAGCTACTCGGGCATATTATTTGCAAGAAGGGTATATCCATCGACCCTGAGAGAGTTGAAGCACTACTAAATCTACAAATGCCCGACAACAAGAAGGAAATGATATCTTTCTTCGAGAAGATAAATTTTGTCTTGTGGTTCATCACTGGATTCACCAAGATAGTGAAGCCACTCAATGAAATGATAAAGAAAGATACAAAGATTGAGTGGAGTCCTAAGGCAAATCAGGCATTCACCAAGGTTAAACAAATGATTTGTGGAGGCACCAGTATTGGCTAGTCTGGACTATTCCCTCTCTTTTCATATATATAGTCCTTTGCTTTTCTGCATTCTGTCGTGGTAGTGTTGACCCAAAAGGTCAAAGGGGAAGAACAACCAATAGCTTTCATGATCTCCCCCTTTAAGAACGCCAAAGTCCAGTATTCACCTTTGGAAAAGTAGGCCTTTGCTCTCATTTGTGTTGTGAAGAAATTTTGGAATTACATTCTTCGGAGCAAAGTGCACACTATCAACCCAGTCCAAGCTATTAAGTCTCTGCTCCTATAGAGTGAATTTGGTGAAAGCCAGGGGAAATGGATGGCCATCCTCCAAGAGTATGATTTGGGAATGCAACCCGTGAAGATAGTCTGAGGCCAGACATACATAGTGGAGTCCACCACTCAACATCCGTGGTATACCAACCTAGTATACTTATTGTTGAACAACAAATGCCTGGAGGGGCTACTCCAAAACCAATGTCCCACCCTGCTGTTGAAAAGTGTGCACTTCATGATAAAAAATAGAATGCTTTTCTGCAGGAATTATGAAGGGGTGTACCTCCAGTGCATAGACAGGGACTAGGCTGCAAAAATGATCGATGAATTTCATAGGTAGTTTGGAACCAGGCATGGCTTAGCTAACACCATTACCCATGAGATCCTTTGGGTCAAGTACTATTTTTCCTATATCTTCAAAGTTGTCTACACCCACATTAGGAGATGCCATACTTGCCAAAAAATGACACATTGTGTGCGGAACCCGACCATGCCTTTGCAGCCGGTCTTCGAAGCTAGACCCTTCACCCAATGGGCATTTGAATTTATTAGGGAAATTAAATACAACTCGTCTGCCAACCACCAGTACATTTTGACTGATACCAATTATTGCACCCGGTGGTCTAAAGCGATTCCTTGTAAAAATAACATGACAGACATAGTTATAAATTTCGAGGAAGAAAACATCGTCACAAGGTTTAGAATGCCCTTTTCTATAGTATGTGACAATGGTTTGGCATTTTCTTCAGCACAATTACTTGAATGGACCTATGAAAAAAAGGTCACCTTGAAGTTCTCCAGCAACTATTACCCCCAAGGAAATGGTGTTGCCAAATCAAACAATAAAAAATTACTTGAGGTGATCAAACATCTGTTAGAACAGAACCCCCGGGACTGACACAAAAAGTTTAGATTTTCTCTTTGTTTGGATCACATCCTAATAAAGGAATCTCTGGGGACATCCTCATTCCATCTGTTTTATACATAGAATCTAGTATTCCCCATCAACTTACAAATCTCGGTTTTACAGTTCATGTAGGAATTCAACAATTGGGACAACATCATGGAAGTTTGACTTCTAAACCTGGTATGGATGAAGGAACAAAGAGACATGGCCCTTGAACATTTTGCACATCACCAAGCAGTAGTAAAGTGATGGTTTGATAGAAGAGCCCAATATAAGGCCTTTCAGATTTTGAACTTGGTTCTCTTGTGGGACAAATCCTGAGAAAAGAAAGGAAAGCACACTAAGTTTCAATGGCTCTGGCTAGGACCATACTTGATATCTGAGATCTGTGGGGAAAATACTTATTGCCTCAACACTATTACTAGAGAAGCTGTCCCATTGCCTATCAATGGGTAGTTTCTTAAGAATTACTTTGAATAAAGGTAGGTGGTGAGTTTGGCCCAAAGTTGTAATATATGTATATTTCTTTCTTGTAAATATCTTTCCAAGTGCTCCATTTGGAATGCCTTGTAAATAGTCCTTGCTAGATGCCCCTCTGGGGACACTCTTTTTTGGTGTTTTTGTTTTCTTTTGGTTTCTCCTTATTTTATTTTTATTTTTAGGTTCTGCAGAGTGCTGCCTCCATTTCATAGACTGGTATGCCTTGCACAACATCTAGTCTTTGGAATGGTACCTTATGCATTCCGGTGAATTTGGAATCTATTGTTAGCATGGTGGAATTCGTTCGCACTCTGGAGTTATTTTGTAAGTATGGTAAAAGGTTAGGGTTGATCTTCATAGGATTCACATCTTGATAGTCCGAACATCAGTTAAAGGAAAATCTGAGAAGCAAGTAATTGGACATCCCGAGGACAGATCATTTGCACTGATCAATTGACCAAGTCTGAAAATCATGAAAATATCCTGGGTCTAGAACTTTCTCTCCTATTTGGTAATTTAAAGGTGAGTGGTAAGGTGAAAGAAGTACCGCCTTTCCATCTAGAAAAGAAAAGGAAAGAAGGAAATGAAGAATGGAGAATTTTGGTATCCAGAGGAAACATGCACGATATCATGAATTTGGATTGATTTGTTTAGTGCCTCCTCTCTATTTCTCCCAAAGGTCATCAACTTGGTTTTCTTTCAAAGCACACACTTCACAACTGAAGAAAGGCCAAAAGATTTGAATCATTGATGGGCTGGATTTTCTCAAACACCTCGCACTTTGCAAGTAGAATGCTCCAGGTAAAGATTTATTTCAGTTTTGCTAACTAGAGATTCCAAAGTTCTTGAATGTGCTAAGGCATCCGACCCAGATAGTCACCATTTGTTATGCCCTACATACCTATCCCTACATTTTGTAGGCAAAATGTTGGGTCCCCCTTTTTTCACTTTTGTTCTTTCCCTTGTTTTCTTTTGTTTTCTTTATTTTCCCTTTGGGCTTTTCTTTTGCGAGGGTTGTCCTTCTTTTTCTTTTGTCTTATTGCACCTCCGAGGCCTGGTCCTAGAGTTTGTTTTTTATTTCCAGAGCTAGATTCCAGACTCTGGGATTCTTTGGCATTATGTCTTCTTTTGCGAGGACGTATGGTTGGGTGGAATCCCTGGACCCAGAGTCTGGAGGTTTTGCTTGTTCCAAAGTTTGCCGACAGAATGCAACTTATTTTTACCCTAAAGGTATAAATAGAAATTACCTGCCATTTTCACATTTACCATGATTAAAACACTTACAACACTCAGAGTGATTTTAAGGTGATTAAGGTTATTAAACAATGAATTTCTCCCTGTGCTTAGTGCCTAATTGAACGTTGATTTCTGGTGCTTGCTCATGGTTTCTTGAATGTGGACTTGTTTTAGAGTGCTCCCCGTGCTCGTCTTTCCCCATATCCTTTGCGTTCTAGGTAATCTTTTGTCTCCCTCCTCTGGCTCTTTGGTTTTCTATCTTTTTCTTCTATTATACTTGTGCTCCTTTTTGTTTTGTTTTTGCTTTCATGTGTTTTTGTTTCCACCTTTACGTTTTTCTTCTTGGTTGCCTCCCATTGGTGGGCTCACTCTACTAGAGGGTTGTCCACCCTTTGTGCAGTTGTAAGCTGGTGTATATGTTGTACATTATGGTAGAGTATATGTTTGGCATCTGCAAATTCTGTATATTATGTAAATACTCTATAAATATTGTGTATATGTCATGGTTGTTCTATGAGCTGCACTTTGGCCCTTGCAACACCTCAACCATCTATATTTTAGTGTATATATAATATGTATATCCTTTCATCCTATCAAGCTCACCATGCTCCATCATGTTTTGAACCACTCTACCAAGCTTGTCGAGAGGGAGTCGCCATGTTTTAAACTCAGCACCTCACTGGTTTGAGCCAAGATAACTTTCTCTCTCCTCTATTGTGTCATCTTAATGGTGGGATTAATTTCCCATGAGTGGGCATTCAAACCCCATCCCATCTGGCATTCAATTTTCCCTGTGTCAGCCCACTTGTCTCCATTAATGCCATTATGCCACCTATCACGAGGCCATGTGATGACCCATGTCAACTCAGTACAGCTTCCTGCCAGTCACGTTGACAATGCCTAGTTCTTCCAGAATCTAGGTGCTAAGAAGCCCCAAGGTCTTCATTCCATCTTGGTCACTTAGTTCAATACCCTGGAGCCCCCGAGTGTTTATCATAATCCAACCCATGTAGGTCTTAATACTCTGGGATTTTTTATGTGTGCTAACATTTTTGGACAGGTGTGAACTGGCGATAAATTCCCCAGAGTCTTTAAAAGATATTTTTGTCATATCATATACTAACGATTCTCTAGTCTTGCAAGTTGCAGATAGTTGGTCAAAATTTCTGAAGTGATCACCCCTCCTGATAGCCCAGATCTACCTACTACCTCCAGTTGGGCGGCCACCAAAATCAAGGTCAAAAAGATGTTGGCTAAGCTGCCACTAACCTCCAAATACCTGAAGGAGGGAATTCTTGTGGGGTCCAAGGTGGACTCCAAAGTGCAAGAAATAAAAAACACAAAGCCTAGACTTTGGGTTGAAATGTAGGGCTTAATTCAAGCCATATACAAACTAAAGGCCAACGGAGATAATTTGGCCACCCACTTGGCTACTTCATGCATTATTAAGGCTGTTAATTTACCTTGCTCAGTGATATCACCAAAGCTAATACTCCAATTGGCGACACTTTACAATGCACCTACTCAGACTATTATGCTCGCCGATCCCTGGCCGTTACAATATCCAGCGACAATTGTCAATCTAGATGTAACAACTTTTTCTTCAGGGCTGGGGATCCCTCAATTCAAAGGGTCCATTGTTCTCACCTGAGCCAAGTCATTGGAGGAGTTGGAAGGAGCTTCTCTCATTTCCTAACAATATCTCAACTCTCAGCGGCTAAAGTCCCCGAAGAGGGACCATAAAAAGATGAAGTTGGAAATTCCTCGCGGGGATTTCAAAGAGCCCATTAAGGCAGGTATTATATTTCTATGCCAGATCTTCGGAGAACCCCATGCCTGATATTTTTTGGCATGGATGTACTACTTCCTCTACTGCATCACTACCCACAACCAGACCTTCAATTGTGTGGCTATCATAGCCAACCATGGAGACTCAATTGGGCGGCTATCATAGCCAATCATGCTATGGGCACTGGCCCAATAAAGATCTTCTTTTCCAGGTATACAAACAATGATTATTCACAGGAATTGGCTGGGCCAGTTAACATCGTGGGATCATTATCTCCAGGTCTAGTGGGAAATCAATTTCCCAATTTTTTGTAGGGTAAACGATTCCTTCGTTTACCAAAACATTTTAAAACTCACTTGGGCTTCTGGATGCCGGTTATTGCAAGAGGCGATAAACCTGGTGAGCACCTATGAAAACTATTTCATTCAATTCTAGCAACATACATATATTCAGGTAACCAACTTCTTCAGGAAACCCTATCTTCTTCCCTGGTATTGTGGGGATAGAATCATTCTTTTAGGTTTCTACCGACAGATTTTGGAGCTGCACACCCTCTTCATGGTGAAGAAAGTCACCAATGTTCTATTCCCTATCTCTTGTGGGAACTATACTTGTAGTCTGGCTACCAAAGGAGACAGATAATGAGTTAAAGAGTCTAGGGTTGGTCAAATTCGACCACGCCAGAAAAGGTTTTGATCCGCTTGGAAAGATATCTTTGGCACTTCCTTGGGCCTCCTCACCACACATAGTAGACATCAAAGATTTTTGGGCAGATTTCCAAGATAGTTTTGATCTCTGGGCCTGCCAAAATTCGCAGATGTCCAAAGGACTGATGAAAGTGCTTGACCTTTGGAATTTTTTGAAGATTTTTTCAGATGACGAGCCGCTGGAAGGCTCAGCATATAAAGGGAAAGGATTAGATAAAATAGATATCCCTCTGGTGGATTGGGACACCCTAGAATATTTAATGATTGAGGGACTATGCCACTGTATTTTAGAGGCCAGTCATAATTATTTTTCCTAGGCATGTCCCAAGAGCACCCAGAAGGGACCGATCATTCGAAGGCCCACTGCTACAGCCGGAACCAGCACAAGAAAGTTGAAAGAGAAAGAAGATACCCCTACCAAAGTACCTCCTCAAGGTCTACCCCCCATAATGGTATAGGTACAAAAATAGATGGAGTTGGTGAGATTGGCAAGCCAGCAGATAAGTGTAAAAATTTCCTCTGGCCTCCTCATAATTCCAGTAGCATCTACTCGCCCAGCAGGATCCCCGTCATTGGCCAAAATGATGAGCAGGCATACTCTTGCTGAGGAAGGGTCTACAAGTATTTTGGATATTGGGGTCCCATTACTAAGGAAGAAGAAGTAGAAGGTGACCCATACTCCAAGTGCAGTTGCCAGCCCCGGTATGCCTGAACTGCCTTTGGTTGATGTCAGTTTAGATTACCCCAAACTTGAGAATATTTTTGATTCTTCTCCCCCACACAATGAGTTTGATGATGTATTTTAGGTAGATGAGCTCATGAGCCTTCATGAGGATGTAGATCACATGGATGAGGAGATTTCCACCCAAGAGAAGGAGGATATAACTGTGGAAGAAAAAGTCATAGAATAGGAAGCTTTTGCGGAGCAGGAAGTTTTGGAGGAAACACAAAGGGATCTCGAATGGGAGAAAACACCAGCCCAAGAGACCAAGGATGAACAAAGGCAAAGCATAGATGAGAAGCTGATGGTTGGGGAAACCAGACCCATGGGATCAACCGTACCCCCAATCATCATGCTCCAAATGCCTTTGGTTACTCTAGATGACCAGTTTCTCCAGAGTATGTTCGATGAGGTGGTAAAGGTGGACACATTGTTAAATTTTGCCCAGAGACCTCACCCACCTCCACAAGATGTCCCAATGGAGGAAGATGTTACAGCAGATGAAATTGATGAGGCTGAAGAATGATAGTAGCAGAATGATGAGGGAATCCCCAAAACTACAAATGTTGAATCAACTGGTGTTGAGAAGGACCCGAAAGGCCCAGAGGATATAGGTGATATTAATACCAATAGAGAAGAAACCCTGTATATCATGAAAGAAGATGCCAACATGCCAGAAAATATTGAGGTTCTTGCAGAGCTGGGAAAGGAATAGGAATAGGAGAAAGAAAAAGATCCTGATGACAATATTAATCCTGGGAATACACCACTAGATTCTAAAGAGAATCTAGATACCCAGGTCTTAACAGTGAAGCTACCCCAGCCACCCCAATGGCTGGTGGAATCAAGGAAGAGAAAGGCCCTGGTGGTAGCAATAGGCGTTCCACTCTCCTTGGCCGAGATGATGGCCCGTAATGTAGAGGCCAAAAGGCCTAAGAAAGCTCGGATGGTCCATACCCTCTAGACCGGCCCAATAGGAAGTACAGTTGCAACAATCGCAACACCTCCCCAAGATGCAGATACAATGGCTATAAGGCCCAAGGATTATATTTTTAAAGAGGTGGCACTAGGAAGAAGATATAAGCAGGGCGAGTTGGACCTGCTAAAGGAAGCCACCAAAGTAATAGAGGTTCGATATAATAAGCAGACCCAAAAGTTAAAGAAGAAAAGAGAAACCAATGTAAATATTCTCGCACTTTTGGTAGAACTTACATAGCCCCTCACCAAAGTCCACCCGGAAGCTTCTACCACAAGATTATCACTTGCACAAGGTGATATGGATTCTTTAAGGGCCATGAGTAAGAAGACTCAGGCTGTGGACGAGTGGGTCACTGAGAAAATCACTGCCATAAGGAAATTTTTAGTGGTGTCACTCCAGCTTTATATCAAATTAATATTCTCTTTAGTCAAGAGAATGCCTCCGCTCTTTTATGGGAGCAGGACTTGGAGAAGTACAAGAAATGGAAGGATGGGTTGGAGGAAATTTTCAATGTCAGAGAGCAAACCATCACATAGGCAGGAATTTTGGGAGATGAATCATATGATTCTCTCTAGGCCCAGTACTAAAGACTTGGCCTAAAAATCAAGGTATGCAAGGAACTTGTTAAGGCCTTAAAATAGAAGGTGACTGTAGCCCGATATCCTTTGGGAATTTTCTAGGCATTTGTGGTAGAGCTGTCACAATTTGACCCCTTCACCACCAGGACATGCACCTCGAAGGACTATGTCTTCAGCAAATATGACGAACAGATGGGGTCCCTGTATCAGTCTGCCGGAGACTTTGACAAGGGAAGGTTATCAAGGCTATCCAAGATGATGATAGAGGCACATGATGACATGAACATGGTAAGTGAATTCTGAGATGGGGCTAGAGAAGTCAAAGAGAAACTGGAGGTTATCCGTGGCTAATGGGACAACATCAACAATATAGATGAAGATGGCAAAAGCCAAGTTTTGGAAGCATTTAAAAATAGTATGGAGCAACAAGGTTTTCTAGAGTCCAGAGAATTCCATCGGCCATGCAAATTTTGTATTCATTATTCTTTCAATGTAAGCTCCCAGATCTTGGAGTTTCAGATCCACAGTTTTGTATTCTTTGGATGACCTGTGTCTGGGTTCCCCAGAGCTGACCAGTCATTATCAGACAGTTAATAAGGATGTCAAAAAGTAGGTGACTCCAGCAGGGTGCTTTAGCTCGAGAGATAATTCTAATAGGTGGTCTTCCCAAGGTGCCGCTCCAATATAACACCTGGCGCATCGGAGAGAGTGAGCCACTTTTTCATTAATGAGGCATGTAGTCTTGATCCCTAGGGGATCTGATTTCTTCTATTCTCCCTCTGGCTCTCTTCTTGAGGCTGATTCTTCCATACCTCCTTTCTTGTCTCATTCCTCTAACATGTCAGACCTCTACTTTTCTCGAGGTTGTTGTAGCGTGGCGCGGGTAGTACCAACCACCAGAAATTGTATTTTATTGGTTGAGTGTAAAGATAAGTTAGGTTAATTCTAGGGTAGGTTTGTGTATAAATAACAAGTCTGACCTCATTCCAAGGGTCGACAAAATTGGTGATTTTGCAATCCATAGCTAGAGCATTTCAGTTTCATTTCTAGTTGTTGCAGAGCTCAATGCTAATTAGTTTTTAGCAGTTCAATAGATAGATGCTCCCTTGGAGCCATTGTTGATGTACTCACCAGGGATGCTGGAAAACCATTAATGAAGAAGGAAGGATTCTCCTAATGCTGGTGTTGGTCTCTTGGTCTCTGAGTTGATATTCATTTGTGTTGTATGTTTCTTATGTCCCTTGCTCTAATATTTTAAGTAGATTAACGACCTTTTTTTCCCTCGCTATTGAATATATGTGAACTGATGGTTCTATGTGTATTCATTATTTTAGTGTAGCATGTTAGAGTATGGTTGATGTTTTGAATGTATTTGGATGACTATAGGTAGATGGAATACTTCTAACCCTGGCGTATCTTTTGAAGTTTGTTTGGTTGACTAACGAATGCTTGCAGGAAACCCCACTTGCATAAATACCAAGAAAAGATGAGCCGAGATAAATAGCTATCCCCCCCAAAAAAATAGTCACAATGCCCAACTTAGCTCTCACACTGTCGAGACCCAAATCCCACATGTGTTGGTTGTATTTCCTATTTTTGTTGCCTTGCCTTGTTCTTTGTCTTACTCTCTGTAAAATTTTTAGGTTTTCATGCCTATACCTTGCCAAATTGTCAAAACCCTAGTAAGCCAAGTGTTAAACGATGCATGTTTAAACCCTTAGCCATGTCTTATGTTTCGTCGTTATTTTTTAAAGTCACTCAAGACATGTGCTTTAAGTCAGGTCACTTGATCGCATTACCCAGATCGAATATGCCAAAACCTTTCCCGACTTAGCTTTTCCTTTATGTCGCCTAGTCTCTTTAAAAAATTGAATATTCCATCAGTGTCTCAAGACTTAGCGATCTTTCTTTAGTCGGGTTGTCACTTGAACTTCATAACATAAAGCTTTAAAAGGAACGGGACCCACTTAAGTCAGGTGATCGCGAGACAGGTCAAAGAGTCAACAAAATGTTCTCCAACTTTGTGATTCACTTCATGTCGCATGATCACTGGATCAGGACATTCAGACAGCTAAGGCTTTCCTTCAGTCACGTGGTCTCGTGATAAACTGGCAGTTAAGGGGTAACAGTCCCGATTCAGTGACTAACGGTTTCATGTTAAGTGATTTCCCTCAGTCGGGATGTCGCCAGAGCAGAAGGATTACTCAGCTTTCCAGAATGCATAAAGTGGAACAAAGAATAGATGACATCTGTCATAGAACTAGTGGTTGTCGGGAGGTCGCCAGAAGGAGGAAAGGGATCAAGTGATAAGGAGACTAAAGTGTTTTCACCCTCAGTCGTGAAGTCTCTTGATGATTTAAGGGCATGAGGAAATATGTGGCGATTAAGCGACAACCGTGCGATGAAGGAATGAAGAGATCTGACGGTGATCATGTAGTCTAGTGATAAAAGTGCCCCAAGGAAAAAGTCCTTCCAACTAAGCGATTAAGGTATGTCGTGAGGTCACCGTAAACAGAGAAAGGGTACCTTTTTAGTAATAAGGTCATGATAAACTTATCACCTGACTCAGTGACTAAAGGTTGTCATTTAGTCTTGAAAAGAGAAGTAAGGATCCAGCGACTTAGCGATGCCTATGAAATGTTAAATGGTAACGGTTAGTCGTGAATTCTGGTGAACAATGATGAGTTAAGGTTAACTCCATGCGACTTCAGTTTTACCATTGTTGCCAGATCGCTAGAAGGACTTGAGTTAGCCGAGGAAAAGAAAGACCGTTGTCGCCAAGTCTGGAGATCAGACCATGGTTAGGGAAAAGTGCTCGTGACAAAGAGACTTAATGAGGTCGCGAGGTCGCCTGATAATGAGATCTAGAAAAGCAGCACCAAGTGGATGATATGACAGAAAGGATCACCCGGCGGCCAATCAGATACATGAATTTTTGATTACTGTGTACAAAAGGTAGCAGAGATGTATGACAGAGGATGAATCAGAGGATGCCATGTCAACTGTCTTAACCATTTAATGATTGCGCCAAAAGATTCATGATTTAAATTTGATTTTCTGTCACCTCGCGCAACTACGGCTAGGTTTTTGAACGTTTCATGGCATATCAACTTAATGGCAGAACTGACATTTCTGAATTTTGAGCCATGTACTCTGAATCCTTTGGTTATAAACAGGGGATTGTGCATTCATTCCTATTCACCGTGTTTATGATTTCAGAGCTAAGTTGTTGTTTCAGAGCGAAAAGTGATATTCTGAGCTATTCTAAGGTGATTAAAATTTCTAAGAATTACAGAGAGTTGTGCTTAGATTTGTTTCAATATCATTCAGTCAGAGGTTTGAAGTGCTTGCAAAGATGAGTACAGCTATGAGTGCGACTTCTACTAGTGGAGGCAGTGGAGAGGAGCAAAAAGGAAAACCAAGCTTCTCCGACGAGTTTTTACAACTGCTACCAGGGTCAACACAGAATAGGAAGATTTATGCTAGTGAATTCAAGGATGACTTCAAAGACATCAGAGATGCAGTGACCCCAGGAACAATAGGTTATTCTCTATTCACTTATTTTTACAAAAATTCTGATAAACCTATCCCTATGTCAAACCCTTGGATATCTGGTTTGGGTAGGTTATTGGTGCCTGATGTATTTCTGGATGTTGACCTATTTTTGGAACTATCTAATCATTATGATGTCCTCACAAAGACCATCAAGAGGGAGGATGGCACTAACTTGCTTGTCTTAAGTAGAAATTCTTTCATGCAAGCATTTGGCCTATTCAGCACCATGTCAACCAAAATTGACAT
>MU213504.1:72835-86761 GCA_018584345.1 Thuja plicata
TCAAACTCACTCTTCCAGGCATCTATAGCCTTTACTTGGTCATCTTCTCCCCTTAAGGAAGGAATAAATCTATTGAAATCACTTGAAAAGAGGCTCAATTTTACCTCTATCAGGTTCAATTTTCCTTTGAAGAATGAGAGAGCAATATTAACTCTTTTGATCTCATCGTCCACTTCATTGACTATTGGAGGAAAATATTCTCTTACGGCTTGTAGAGATGACAATTTCTCAAATAAATTTTCCCTAGCAGACCACTTAGTGAAGTATGGGTTTAAAATGGAAAGGTACCCCATTACCTCAATATGTAATGCTGGCAACTTATTATATGTATTAACTACAACATCAGCTTTGTCTTTTAGAATCTCAATTATATGTTGTCGTATGACTTTTAATGCCTTCAAAGCTATTGCATTTCCTTTTTATTCATCCACCTTTTTTTCCACAGGCTCTTCTGATCTAGGCTTATCTTCAATCTGCATTGGTGGTGGCTGTGCAGGTACATACACTACCTCAGGCTTTGCCTCCAATTCATCTGTCAATGTCTTGATCAATTGATCCCTTTGGTATAGTTGTATGTGGCACATGTTTCTATCTTTAGACAATGCACTTGTTTCTTCTAACAGGGTAGTATACCTTTCAGACAATTGTTTGGTCTTGTCCTCATTCAATTGAGGCTAGTGTGTCATAATTTGGGAAATTTCTAAGTCCCCTATATTTTGGACAGACCACACCATCTGATTCCCCACCATATTCTCTTGAATGTTTACTAACTAGGGCTTCTGGTCTTTTGGGCTAAGGCTCCACATTGCAAAAGCTTGAGACTTTGGGCTATACCCAAATCCTTTTGTCATGTCCCCTACCTAGACCTCACTGGCCATCTTAAGATCTGGCTGCTTTCTAATTTGGTCTATAATGAAAGCAGATTCTAAGTCACATCCTTCAACCAATAATATCCCACTTCCTAGCACCATCTTCCTAGCATCCTCTTGGGAAATGTCCTCACTCTCAGGATCATAATTCTGTAAGGCTACTAAGGCTTCATTTGTAATTGTTTCTTTCCCATCCACAGTTGATTGGGATCTTATTTGCTTAGTTTTGTGCCATCTGAGGAAGTCTTTAGACTCCTGTGTTTTTATAAAACTGTCATCATCTAGGAATTTTTATTGATTAAGCAATCTTTCATCAACACAGGCCTTGAGTGGTATCTCAACTTCAACTTCTGGGTCAGGTCATTGCTTCTTGCCTTCCCTGATTGCTTTTCTCAGGTTATGATCATATAACCTGGTGCCAGGTACTAAGGCCTTAGCCTTATCCTTTTTCTTACTTTGTCCTTCTATTGAAGGCTGTCCTAACTCCAATTTATTCCTTTTTGCAGTAGGCTCCTCTATATCATCAGGCTGGGTGGAAACTGTCAAATCTATAATGTGTCCTTCTGTTCCCTGTAACTGTGGGATATCAGCCATTTCTTATTCTGAGGCTTGTTGTGGTGGAGGATTCACGGGTGGACGTGCATAATCACTGTCATCACCACTCTCATATTCTGATTCTGAGTGTTCAGGTGACTGAGCACCTTTCTTATCTAGGACTGTATCTAATTGCTCCACAAGCACATAGTAGTTGTCTATCATGGCCTTAATCCTATCAAAATATGTGAGGTCAGGGTAAAAACCCCCCAAAAGACAACCCATTTCTTTTTATTTGTGTCTCCAGCTTTATCAACTCCTGGATTCTCAGTCTTCTCATATGAATGTCATCTTCATCCAAAATGTTTCTTGTTAAATCTTCTTCTATGCATTCACAGTGGACATTGGTATTAGGGATAGTAGGAGTATACAACTTCCTAACCCCTGCCATGAAGCCTTCTGGGTCAATATACCTATAAGGGGCTGCCCCCATTTTGTACTTCTCCAACCACTGACCCACTTCATCAATAGCATTCTTTCCAATTGTAAAGTTGGAAATTTTGAATTGTCTAGGGGTTATAGTCCCCTTTTTGTGCAGTGCAAAGTGCTCATTATCTGTTAACATCAACTACCAAATGAATTCCATTGCAGCTACTCTTGCAGCCACATGATATGGTAATATATGAGGTGGGTGAATGCACCCATATACTCTGATAATGGTGAAATTCTCCTCCAAGAAGAAATCACCCCAGTTATGATTTCCAGGCCAATTGTCTAAATACTCACAGGGCATGAGCAGTTGTATGATCTTTAATGGGACTCTAGTCCTGCTTGTCCCAAAACTCTGCACAATTGGATATAAAATCCAATTCCGGAAGGCACAGTATTCACAATCCCTAGAAGTATAATTCCAAACCCTGACCTGAAACTAGATAGGATTTGGTGCTGCTTGATAGAATCTCTAAGGAGATAAGTTATGCATATTCATGATTACAAAATTGAAATATAAGAGGAGATGCATTAGGACTGAATAATGCAAAAACTTAGGCTCCTTCTCCTTGGGGTTCTTTAATCTCTTCTGGGTTGCAACAAAACCCTCATGAATTTCATCAATTATATGTTGTATGTAATCATAGATGGTGCTTGAATGCACCTCTTGCAAGTATAGTACCATCATTAAGATGCCAGCACTGATTCTCTCTGCATCTCCATCTATCCCTAGTACTCTACATAGGGCATAAGCATTATACTTAATGTAGAAGTGTAGATCCTTATAATAATATGGATATGGCTCAACCATAGGACCTAAGTAATTTTTCAATTCTTTTAGCATATGCTTCTGCAATAAGCCTTTTGCAATACCAGGCTTGGAACTATATCTCTTCTCCTGTTTTGTCATGTCAATTTTAGTAGACATGGTGCTGAATAAGCCAAAGGCTTGCATGAATGAGTTTCTATTTAAAATTAGCAGGGCAGTGCCATCATCCCTTTTGATGGTCTTTATTAGGGCATCATAGTGATTTTCTAGGTCTAGAAATAGGTCTACATCTAAGAAGACATCAGGGACAAGTAACCTAGCTAAACCACATATCCAGGGGTTTGATACTGGGATGGGCTTATCAGAGTTTTTATTGAAATAGGTGAAAAAGGAGTAACCTGTTGTTCCCAGGGTCACAGCATCTCGAATGTTCTTGTACTCATCTAGGAGAACATTAGCATCGGCCTTCTTATTTTGTGTTGAACCAGGCAGGAGACGTAGAAACTCATCAGAGAAACTCGGTTTTCCTTTCTGTTCCTCTCCACTCCCACCACTTGTTGAAGCGACACTTATAGCTCCACTCATATCTGCAACACCTTGAATATCCTTTTCTCTTACCGATATTGAAACAAATCTACCACAGAGAGAAGCTGACCATTCTGTGCACAACTTTTCTGCAATTTAGAACTCTCTGATCAACTTTGGATACACTATAAACTGAGCAAAATATCACTCCTTTTCTGAAAACCTAGCAACTTGGGCTCTGAAATCTAAAAACACGGTGAAGGAAAATGAATGCACCATCAACTCCTTATAGCTATCATTCAGAGTACACAACTCATAATTCAGAAACATCAGTTCTGTCATAAATTTGACATGCTGTGAACTTGAACAAAAACCTAGCCATAGTTTCTGAGGTTGACAGGAAATCAAATTTTCAAATATGAATCCTCAGAACAATCATAAAACATTTAAAAGAGATAACATGAAACATTTTGATTTGTGATCTGTCTTACATCTCAGCTACTCTTTTTACACAGTGATCAAAATACAAGCCTGTGATTGGTTGCCGAGAGATTTACTCAGTCACATCAACAAACTGCCGCTATTTTTCAGATTTTGGGATCAGGCGACTGTGCGACTGCATTAAGTCTCTTTGTTGCGGGCTTATGTTACTAACCATGGTTCCATCTCAAGACTTGGTGACAATGTGCTTCCATAACCTTGGCTGACCCAAGTTACAATCTAGCGACCAGGTGACATAACTGAAATCATAGTCGCACAGAATTAACAATAACTCATCTTTCTTTTTGAGACCTTGCGACTTGCCATTATGCTTAACCTTCACAGTTATCTCCCTGTCGCCAAATGCTTAATTTCTATTTCAAGACTACGCGATAATGCCTAGTCACCCAGTTGGGAGATATAAGCCCTGAGTATTCAAGTTTACCTTAAAAGGTTATAAGCTCCCCCTTTTCACTTCTGACGACTGCACGACATACCTTTATCGCCAAGTCGGGAGGACCTTTCTCTTGGGGCACTTTTCTTCTCAGACTTCACGACCACCATTGGATCTTCTGATTCTTTCATCTGACGGCTTTCGCTTAATTTCCAGATGTTTCTGCATACCCTTAAATGATTTCCAGACATCATGACAAAAGGCAAAGCACCTTAGTCACGAAGTCGCTGAATCCATTTTCTCCTTCTCACGACCATGCAATGATCTTCTCTAATCCATTCACCCTATGACACATGTCACTTGATCATTTTTTCACTTACTGCATATTGGAGAACTGAGTCATCATCTTGCTCTGGCGATATCCCGACTACACTTTGCTGTAAACTACAGACGGTCAGTCGCGAAGTCTGAGTCAAAATCCCTTAACCGCTGCTCCATTTTGAGACCACGCGACTGAAGGCCTGACTTAACTGTTAGCTTTGGCTGATTTGGCAATAACGCAACATGAAGCAATTGCGAAGTCTAAAGACATTTTCATAACTGTTAAGAACTTTCCGTGATCACCTGACTAAGCAGTGGGTCCCTTCTTCATAAAGCCTTATGACATAACTATCTTGCGACTACCCAACATGAAATAAATCGTTGAGTCTCAGAAGGCAAAGGAATATTCTGAAGTTTAAACGAGACTATGCGACACAAGGAAAACGCTAATTCAGGAAGACAAATAGAATATTCATTCTAGGTAACGCGACGAGGTGACTTAAATTAAAACACATGCCTTTAGTGAATGGAAAAAGTAACTTCGAAATAGAAAGGCATAACTTAGGGTTTAAATTCATCGTTTAACACTTGGATAGCCAAGGGTTTTCAGGGTTTTTGCATAATGAACTAGGTTAAGACTTGAAAACCTGAAAACATGGCAGAGGTAAGGGCATAAAGAATGAGAGATAGCTGAATTGAGCACATCAGAATACAGAGAGCAGGACAAGGAACCCGGGAAATTTCCAAAACAAGAAATGCAACCAACAGTGACCAATCATGATTCTCTTCTTCATTGCATTTTTTTAGATATAGTGAATGATTTCATAAAGTTATGTCTCATTGATGCTATTATCCTGTTAATGCAGATGCATATGTTTCCATTGCAAACATATTATTGGTAACTGTGCTATTCTGGAAGTTTGATTGATGTACGATTATTTTTGGTTTTCATGTATTGCTTAGATCCAATTTGGATCTAACATATTTTTCTCCATGATGCTAGATACAGGACCAAAAGAAGACCTAGGATGTAGGAAAAATATAGACAAGCCCAAGGACATGAAGACTCAAATAATGCTGCCAATCAGCTCCAGAATGTTGAAGACCTCTTAAAGGCAATGCATGGACCCCTAAACCTCATCATGCTTCTCTCTCACTTTATTTTCCACATATGTCCTCTAACTTCAATAAGAAATATGTAACATGGAAGGAAGACATGTTTAGTACATTCAGTTTGAATGCACAGTGTAATGATCAATTATAATTTTGAAAATGTGAATCTGATCAATAATTAGAGTTCAATGTAATATGATATTATGAATTTAATAGCAATGTATTTCTTCTTCATTATCTGAATAGTAATATCAAAGAGATGTACCTTCATGCAATTTTTTACTGTTCTTGATTACTATCCCGTATGTAAAAAATTAGGGTAACAATTCTGGCAACTTTTGATGGATGTCTGCCTGCTAGACATTGGCACCAGTAGCCTTAAACAATCCATTAGGTGATGAGTCTATTAATCACCTATTTAAAAACTTCAACCTAGCCTATGGATATAAGAAAACCCTTTCCCAATGATTGCATGTATGTTTATGATTGGTGGTAGTGAAGCATAAACTTCATTATCACAAATTGTAAATGTATTCTTCATAATTGAGGAATGATTTTCTTGTGTTTGTAAACTTTGAAAACAACCTTAAAACATGCCTTTCCCATATTTTTGACTATTCACAGCCACCCTTAATTCAGTGAAAATATTTCTTTGCAACCCAAACAGACTTTTAATCTTGAAGATTTATTGAAAACCAGAAAAACTAAAACTAAAACTGACCTAGCTGTGCTTGACAACACTTAGGGAAAAATGAAAAACTAACCGACCCTAGCCTAACACCTAACCCTAACATGCTTAGACAAAACCATTTACTGGTTCATTGAAATATTTTCCCTTTCTCCTTAAATGAAAATGATGCACATTCTTATAGGTAAATACACGAAAAATGAACAATGAAGAATATCTAGCCAGTTCATGCAATATTTCATAAAGTGAGGCAATATTTTGACTTATTTAACTATACTAATGGAAGAAAACTAAATCAACATGTTGCACTTGGTATTTCTTATCAACATCCCCGCGATCAGGTGTTGATATAAATGAGGCCTCTTCACTTCTTGCCAACATAGCTAGATACCAGGTTGGACAGCCTCTTGAGAATATAAACTTGGAGCTTTCCTTGCTAATTTCTTTATTTTCCTTTCTTGACTCTAGTTCCTCATAGTTGTCCTTCATTATTAACAACCATGTGAACTCCCCCTCCATGGTCAAAGTACCATCATCTTCTGTCAGGTCAGCTAGGAACTAATCAAAACTATTAATCCACTGGGAATTAGGAGCACTTGGTTCCAGCTTGTATTCCTGCACACCATCTTTAGAAAGAATGTTCTCCCAAATAGAGAAATATTTAATAGGCAACTATTCTGACTTCTCAACATCAAGCTTCTCACAGAAAACAACAATAATACTATCAAAATAATCGTCTAAGCTTTTGTCAGCTTCTTTATCATGAACACCTTGTTGTACTGATGTGACCGAAATCTCATCTTCCTTCCCTTGATAAAAAAAAGAGTGTAACTCCTCAAAGAAAAGAACAACCATCTCTTCTTGTTCAAAAGAGTCTCCTATAGCCAATGATGTTTTTTCACTGTCCATCTCAAAATATGCATGTAGATCTGCAAATGAATCTGGTACCTCTTGTCTCAACTGGCTTTTCTCTTGAGCCTCTATTACTCATTCTATCAAATTTGAAGCAATAATATAAATCTCCTTTTTAGCTCCTGATCTTGGGATGGCTCACATGGGGTAACCTTGATAAGATTTGGCATCTGAAAGCCAGGATGCTTAGTCCATGAAGGTTTCCATTGCAACTTGTTATCTTGCTCATCTGATTCAACTACATAGCACATCTCAGTCTGAGGATCAATTAAGTGGGCTGGTTAACCATGCTCAATCAAGGGCTCTTGTAGGGACTATCTTATTTCTTTTGTAGGCTTGCACCCCTTAAAACTTGGAATCTCTAGCTTGGAAATCTCTTGAATTATAGGCTAATTTATGGCACAAGAAGTTGCTTGAGCTTCTAGCTCTTGTAATCTTTCCATTAATTGCCTCATCTGCTCCTCTTTATATACAACTTGCTTGGAAAAAACTCCTACTCATACCTGTGAGCCTCCATCTCTTGTTGGTGTATATGACCTTGATAAGATAGCTCCTCTTGCTACTTGCCATACTCTTGCTCTTTGTCCACAGATCTTATTTTCTCTTGAAAGTTCTTAAGAATATCATCAAGGATCATGTTTGGAACATGCTGGGGATAATTCTGAGAATCATAAAATAAATTCCATTGTGGCTGCATAGTTATGCTGTACAGAAACTTGATGCTTAATCGGAGGGTGGTAAGCATGAGATGAATGTTGTCCTTCAAATTTTGGCAGAAAAATAGCAGCCGGGCTATATTGATATGATTGATATTTAGTGAATCGAAGAACACCTTCATAAAATGGAGGATAGTAATTGATCTTAGGCACAAAATCTTCCTACAACCAGTAGATACAACCTCAGAGTTTCCAGATATGCTAAACAATGACCTCCTAAAGGTCTGCAACCTGCTAGATGCATATCCAAAACCAACAAGAATTGTCCAATCTATGACCTTCTGGTCCCATCGACCGTACCAAAAACTGTTAAGGCAAAAAAATATCACCCTACCTCAGGCATTAGGGCATACTAATATTTCATGGTAACAATGGAAACCTTCCTGAGTTGTGGGTGGACTTTGATTAAGAAGGAATATCTTGATTCTAGGCCAGTTCCTATTGGATTATGGTTATCACCTATTACTAATTTTTTTTTAGTTTTTGGGAAAAGGGGAAAAGGGAACTAGAACTGAAAAAACAAAACTAAAAAGGTGATACACCAAATTGATTCAGCCCTCTCATAATTTAAAGCTAGAATCCATAGGACATACCCTAATAATTTCTATAATAACATTCACTACTCAATATATACGCTAGCATAAATCTCACTATTAGGGTTTGTACCACAAACAGTGACAATTCTACCAACAAACATGCATATTTTGCAAAAGGTTATACTCTACAATCTACAATAGGAATTAGATCAATTCACCAATCTATGTTACAAAATACATTACACTTAAATGCATAAAATTGAAAGGACTGATAACATAAACTCAGAAAGATGTATGAATAGTGAGAAAGCTTTTTTATCCTCAAAATCTGCAAAATAGTTACATGAGAAAGTACATAACATGCCAAGGAATATGTGCATTCCCTTGAACACAATCTGCATAAAACATGAACTAATGGCTACAAAATGCATGAAAAAGGCATGAAGGAACAAAACGTTCACTAAAACCACCTGAGCCCAAATTTTGAACCTCTAAAATTGAATAAGAGGCTCACCTATATACTCTCCTATGGAAAAATTCAAAAATCTAACCCCCTCCAGAAGGCCTCTAAAAAAAAACCCTAAATTTAAGGCACACTACATGCTTTAAACCTAGCCTCTATTGTTGGCAGTTAAAATATACATCTTTTACAATACATTACCAACCCCCCTTCCACCAATACAAAATCAAGCCTTAACAACAAACATATACCCTAACCCACACAATATAACCCCAACTACATGCCACATAACCCTAACAAGGCTAATCATCGACATCTTTACTATGGTCAACATGACTGATCTAAATGAAAAAATATCTCCGCCCATCATGGCATTGGTTGAGTTATCATGGCATTGCAGTCTTTAATGAATTAGCTCCTCTATGTACTCGATGGACTTCAAATTTTATCAAACCGACATTTTCACTGCTTAGTTTTACTTGATCTTTAGCATTTTGGTAAAGGCATAAGGTTTTTGAAATAACTAGACCTTTATGTGTTTGAAATGTCAATCTGGAGTTCAATCTGGTGATCTAAGAGTTATCATTGGTTATACACTGTAGTTTTACATTAATTTTTTGGCTATTAACATGACCTAATTGTAGAGCTCAGGCTCTTGTGTATGTTTCATTATTGCTTAAGAAATGGGGCTCTTAACATCTGGAATTAATCATAGTTTATGCATGAGATTGGGCAGTATTTGGTACTGGTGTTAACTTACTATTTGTGCATGCTCGAACTGGAGCTTTACTTGTTCGCAGATAGAGAGCTTGATCATTTTGTATACTGTGGGCTCTTCTCTGGAGTCCTTTTCTTGTGATGCGGGATTTATAATGCATGTAGCGCTAGAGTTAACAGTTTAAAAAAAGAGGGATCATGATTTCATTTATACCGTAGGCTCTCTTTGCAAAGTGGAGTTTTATGCCATAATATGTGGCGCTATCCATGCACATCCTTAAGAAGCTCGAGCTCCATCACATCTTGGCTTGTAACCCAAAGATAAGTTAATCTCTACTTATAGCTTTGTATTTACTCCTTGTCTTCATCGATCTTGCTTCTATATTTTCATGTTTTAAAAAGGCTTCAGTTTGCGGGGTTTCAACTTGTTGACTTCTCCATGTTTATTGCAATGATTACTAGGTTATTACTTTTGATGCTATGATTACCTTTGCTCAACAAGATTTTTTTTTTGAACACCTAGATAAGCTTATCTTCCAGCCTCAAAAGTCAAGCTTTATACATGTTTCTATCTAGAGTTAGTAATGAATATGTCCACCACTGTTGTCTTCATGCCACCTTCTTGTATCTTTGCATTTGAGCCTATTTTTGACTCCTTCACTCGATGTTTGTATTTATCTTCATGCTGTCTTCTTGGGCTCCATGCCTGAACACCCACTGTCTAAGACAAAGAGCTCGAACTGTTGATGTATTTATGTATAATGTCTGAGTCTTTACATTACATACTCTTTCCCTTGCAAAAAAATAATGACAAGCACACATCTATACCTAGTTACCACCTCCAGTGTAAGAGTTACTCATGGGGTTTGAGCATGGGCTTGTGACTCCCATGAGAAATACTAAGAAACAAAGGACTCGACTTTTAAACATCTATATTTATTTTCACTTGCACAGTTCTGTTATATATATGCATATTGATTTTGGATTACATACTATTATTCAAACATAAATAAAAACATTTAAATGATAGCATTGTTTACTTGAACATCCCTTTGAATATGAATTGAACATCCATAATAACAACATCCAAAAATAACACTGTTATTTGAATATGTAAAATAACTATCTTTGGTATCCATTCTTGATCCATAATAGTGCCACTGGATTTTCCCTTTAAGAATACACCATTTTGTTCTATTCTTGTGTATACATGCACATCTTTAACAAAAGATACCACTGTTTGAACATGGATTTTCTCTTCCTTCTGCAAACATGGATGTCACTGTGTTCTTTTCCCCTCTTATTCAAACACACCAGTTCCATAAAACATTTAAGATGAAGTACTTGTCTGATGCCAATAATGTATGAAATTTTTATTTGATTGCAAGCAATCATTCATTTCCTTTTCTGCACATCTATTTCTCTCCTGCACACACAAATAACTTGTCTTGCACCTGGTTTTGATTTCTCTCATTGCTTGCACAGTTTGAAAATTTGCACATGTTCGCGAGGTTTGAGCATGGGCTTGTGACACTCTCAAAAAGCATTACCTCTATTATCTATTTTCAGCAAGTTTAAACATCACATTGCCACAACTATTCCACTTTTGCAAGATAATATTGTTTTCATGAAAATTGTTATGGGAAAGGGGATAATAGATAGCTACATTGTTCTGGATTCCTACAGTGTTTGGATAATCATAGTAGTGGTCACCCACAAACTATAGTAATTCAGGATAATGTGACCAATCGTGATTCTCTTATTCATTGCACTTTTTGGATATAGTGAAGGATTTCGTAAAGTTATGTATCTTTGATGCTATTATCATGTTGATGCAAATGCATATATTTCCATTACAAACTTGTTATTGGTAACTGTGGTATTTTGGAATTTTGATTGATGTATGAAGCTTTTAGATTTTCATGTATTGCTTAGATCCAATTTGGATCTAACATATTTTTCTGCATGATGTAGGATATAGGACCAAAAGAAGACCTAGGACGTAGGACAAACAGAGACAAGCCCAAGGACATGAAGACTCAGATAATGTAGCCAATCAGCTCAAGAATGTAGAAAACCTCTTAAAGGAAATGCATGGACCCCTAAACCTCATCATGCTTCTCTCTTAATTTTTTTCTGCATATGTCCTCTAAGTTTCAATAAGAAAGATGTCACATGGAAGGAACACATGTTTACTACATTCAATTTTAATGCACAATGTGGTGGTACCCTAAATTTTGATAATTTAGAAGTACCAATCCATCATCAATAAGCATGTTTCTCCATACTAAAAAAGGTCAAAGGAAGGAAGCTTTATGACACAAATAAATAGAACTAACTAATTGAAGCCTTCAAAAAATGCTGGAATTTAGACGTGCTACAAAGATGATTTTGACAGAGGATAAAGATGGTCAAATTTTAAAAATATAAAAACAACCTAGTTTTGGAAATCAAATTTTCTATCTCCAGCAAAAATATTAGCTTTTCATGATGGGTTTTGGAATTTTGACCAAAGCCAAATTCGAAAGTTAGGTAGTTATTTTTTAGTTAGTTATTTGTTTTTTTTAAATAATTTGTAATAAGGGTTGTGTCTTTTCATCTTAAAGAGGTGTGAAAGCCACTCAAACACGTATATATACATAATGTAAAATGTGAAGACAATATAATATAATACAATTTCACATATTTGGATAGTTTTTAATCAACAAGTATAACATGGACCTGGATGTACTATTTTTTCAAATTGAATAAAGATAAGTCCTTTTTCTTTCACATGTGTAATAGTTTCATTATCATTTTATAATTAGTCCCTCGGATAAACCAATAGAACTTCTTCAAAGTGATAGTTTGATGTGCATGCTTCCTAATTTGATTCATACTCTATATTTTCAATTGTTTTTCTCATTTTGAATGGTTAAATTCCATTGATTAAGGCCTTAGTCAATTGGTCTATCATCTAAGAAGTATTACCCTTTTGAAATATCTCTGAATTTGTTTTAGGCTGCATGTACATTCCATAACACCTTTGAAGTGATAAGTTATCTTGTAAAACTGTCTCTGAGGTTGAACATAAGATTGGAATGATCTTGACTCTATTTCCCATGGTAGAATAAGGCACTGGTCTAATCATTAATTTGATTAGAGTTATTCAGTTCATTGTTTATAGTTTTGTGATATCTTATCTATCTATTCATTTCAAATTACATACACATTTGCTAAACATTCTTTCAATTACTTAAAGTATTTTAGTTTATAGTTCATGATATATTTCTTTCTGTTAGATTTCTTTTAAGTTTCTTGCCATACTTGAGAGAGAAGGTTGAAGTATTTCTTATCTACTATAAAAGCCTTTTAACTTGAAGGATAAGTCAAGGAATTGGCCTACCAACCTTGGTTTTGCATAGCCATAATTGCAGCAGTTCCAACCTTGCCTTGGTTGTGACTTGTTACTTGACCAAATCACTCGGGTTTCACAACATTAGATTGGCAAGTTTGCAGGAAATCCAATTTGTTGATTTGAGCACCAACAAATTGGCGACTCTGTTGGGGAGTTGTTCAAAAGAACATTTTTGTATTTTAGCTAGAATCTTTGGTGATATATTTAAGACTCTAGTGGGAGAAAAGAACTCAGAAGATAGTAAGTATTTTCCTTCTGATAAGAAGGTGGCGACTCTATTGATCAAAGAATTTCAGACAATGACTCTACTGAGGGAGAAGACTCAAAAGGAGATGGTGGATTGTTTTTTCAAATGTATCCATCATTTCAAAGAAATCCTTTTATTCCAGATGGTATCAGGCCATTGGATCTTAGGAGATTTCAATGCACCCCATTTAATTAATCCCCTAAAATTTCACAACTTCTACCAAAGTTCCATGGAGAATGGGACAAATCGAAACTACAACACTTGGATGCATTTTATAAATTCATAGAAGATTATGAGGTTTCTACAAAGGATCAGGTGATGAGGCTATTTGTCAGGACGTTAAAAGATAATGCCAGACAAGTATATGAATCACCACCCACACAATGTATCTCATCATGGAGACAGTTTGAGCAGTGGTTTCTTGATATGTTTCATGATGCCATTGGTGAAGAAGAAAACATGTGTTATGAACAAGACATATGCTATGAACAGGAAAGAGAGCCAAATTATATTTTGGAGGAAGAATCTTACATGTCCCCTTTGGATATATTATTCAGTTTGGAAAGATATAGAGGTGAACCTGCACTACATTTGTTCATGAGAATGATAAAGATCTATCAAGAAATACCTTCAGATATTAGGCCTCTGGGAAGGGAATTAATGGATAAAATTTGTGAGTTAGGAATCTACCATGATTCTCAACTACTAGCTTTTCTTGAGAAAATATGTGAAGTATTGAGGGAAGAAAAGAATGATGAC
>MU213504.1:117015-128383 GCA_018584345.1 Thuja plicata
ATAAGATCTACAAGTGTATATATCCAAGGTAAACAAACACATTTCTCTCTCTCTCTCTCTCTCTCTCTCTCTCTCTCTCTGTTTCCTTATAAAAAAATGCACTGACCTAATAATGATCTTCAAATTTCTTTCTTGCGATAGTTCCATGTGTCAAATTGATAATCTCGATGAGAAAAATGATTTATCTTGACTGCATTAGGTCAAGATAAGATCTCCAAGTGTATATATCCAAGGTAAACAAACACATTTTGACTCCTCCAATGCAATACCTCAAAGCTCTCTTAAATGATTGCATCTATCTTGTAAATACCCATACATTGGATGTATAACCTTTATTCCATATCCTCAAATCATTAGAAATGATCACATACACTTTACCACTCATTGATCTATGATCTACTGACCAGTTGATCAAGAACATAAGAGTTCTACCTGTCATACTGTATGTGACACTCAAAATGCTATCACCACTCAACCAAATAAGTTGTGGTTGGAACCACTTTACAATGTAAATAGGTTGAAGCTAATTATGTGACCGCTCCTCAAAATTCTATTTGTACCATGACCATGTCCAAAGTGATGTATGTGTAGTCTACCGATCTTCTGGACTTAACCACATTTCAGTAAGACCTGCTTATTGATTGTATCTTCACTTTACCTATTGAATATTATGACTTGTACTCACTTAGTTGACATCAATGAAAATCAACTAACAATCTCTAAACATAGTACCAAATACCAATAATACATAATGCCAATGTAATGCACTATAATTATCTTTTCATGAAGGCATTAAACTGATTTGAGGCCATGTGAAGGTAGTCTCACACTGCACTTCCAACTATGATATCTGACTCCTACTGCCACACATTATGCATCGATGGATGGCTATAATTTGTTTTGCGGCTCCCAATTTATCATAGGAATGATGTTGCTAGCAATTTAGGATTTACACCAGCCCAAATCATTTTCTTGAAGGTTTCTCACACATCCTTTATCCAAGTTTAGCAGGTAGAGTCACACTTCATGAAATGAAATTTCTTTGAAGGCACTCAGTCTAAATGCCTCATGTTTCTTATCTTAGCTTAAGCATTTCACATGAGATTTTGTTGGGGTAGTCTCCATAACAGCCTTTGATAGAAATCATTTACACTATGATGGTTGTCCATCCCCTACAACAAGGTTCCCAATCCTGCACTGGCAACGTGGATGCATCATAATGTAAACTTGAATAGAGCACTTCTCTTCTTGTAATTCGATCTGTTGTAGGACTATATGAATATTAGGTTTACAAATAATAACAATAGTCTTCGATCAAATATTTACCGAAACAACTACTCTTAGGGACTTTATGTCATTTCCTTTTTCCATCTTCATGAAACAACTTCTACACGTCATTCGAACACAACATATGGAATGTCTTTCATTTTTTGGATCTTGTAACGACGAAGTCCATAGAAAAATATATATACTGCCTGCAAAAATATTTATTTCACAGCCTCTTTTGAATTATATCAATCAAGAGGATACAATCTCATCAATTAACAAATCATAGCATGAATATATTCCATCCCTTTCACATCCTTATATGAAAAAAATACCTCTTTTCTATCATTCACTTCACTTATAATTTGTTCCTCCACCTCGGGATGAGAAGAAATGAGCCAAAAAAAAAACATGTCATAGTAGAAGTCATCGTATCTCTTCCCACTAGAATGAAACTCACAACAATGTATCTCAAATGTTTGTCATCAAAGTTTTCTTCAATGAGAAGCAAAAAAATTTAAAGCAAGTCTGGTTTGAATTTGGCACCCAAAATCCCAAGTTCCACACTTCTTCTCTTTATAATCTCTCTGACAAAGTCATTCACAACATGAATTAAATTGGCAAGATCTTTTTCCAAGCCTGCTTGAATTTCCACTAGAGACTAATCACAACCTGTAAAGACCGATTTTTCCCATAAAACACACATAAGCTAAACATGCTAAAATTTCTGCTATGTCGATTCCATAGTCATAGTCGGTCAACGTTAAAGACTAATTGACCAAAAATTTCAACTAAATCAATTAATCATGAACATAAAATTACTATTTTCTATATATTCATTTCAACATTTCATAAAGATAATACAATCAAGAGTAAGTGACCATACTGTCGAATTACAATAATTCCATGAAAGAATAATTACAATGTTCAATATATCAGGATGTAAACCATCTATGTCAAATACCTTACATCATAAAGGAAGGATAAATACAAATACATCATGTACAAGGCCATAAGGCCATAAAATCAATGTCATAAATGTCATCGGACAATGGTCCATCTAAAAGATATCATCTTCTAAGCCATCGAACTCTTGCTCAAATGCAAATCTAAAGACGAGAGTGTGGTTAAGGGGCTTAATCCACCCAACCACAGAGTGGTTAGCTCCCCCGAGGCTCATCATTGAAATGAAGAGCGCACCGACCCTGCCCAAGAAGTCTATCTCTCGGCACTGATGGATCAAAAGGAATCTGGTGTGTCTATGATATCTAACTACTTTCCACAGGTTTCTAAATAGATTATATTGAGAGATTAAGGAAGATGAAACATAATCATACACATTTAAGAAAACATGTGCTACCAAGCTTTGGCCAAAGCACTTTTGAGACCAGACTTCTACTGGGAGGTAATGCAAAATAAAATTACCCTTTCCTGGGATTCCACATCCTACACCTTCCTTAAAAACTTTCAACATGCACTTAAATTCATGATAATACACATCAAGCAGTGTACTTACAATTGAAACTGAGATTAATTCATCATTCTAATCCCTAGAAAGAATAAAACTTAGATATTTCCTCCAACAAATTTTTACTCTTTTGACTACTTAGATATTTGTATATCAATTTCTGTCTTAATCAATGAAACTCTTTACACAAAAGAAAGGAATAATCCTCAAGTTGTGAAGATTTTTAACACTTAAGTTGTGAACATCATATAAAATAGTTTAATTATCTGTTGAAGAGGAAATACCACTGATATATAAAAAAAAATCCCTGTGGTGGATAAACTCTGAAGAGAAAAGAATTTTAAAAATAAATAAAAAAGGTACTAAATATATGTACTTCTGGATTATGCTTAAATTCCTCCAAAGTTACTAGAATGATTGGTTTGATATAGATAGGCGTTCACTTTATTTCTCATTTCCACTGTACTAGTAACCATAGAAACCCAAGGGTTGTCTATTTATGCTGGATTTAATGGTGAAGAAAATAAGGAATTTCGACCTCTACAATTCTTGAAGTAAAGTAATAATAATAATAAGCAGTCAGCAAAGGTGGAATTCCACATGGAGCTTACACAATCATCTTCTAAGTTTCTACTTAGCCAAATAGTTGATCTATTATTGATGCCTATCACTATCTTCAGAAATTATAAATGCTACGATGGTTTACTAGAGAAAAAATCAGATAAGTTGTCAAGAAGAAAGTCGAGGTGTTTGGCTCTGTTAAAAAATGTATCTCTACCAATTGGAAACCGAAGATTTACATGACAGTGAAGTCTTTCTAACCAGAATGTATTTTGGTTATAGCCTATTTGTATGAACAAGGGAAACATAAAATAAAAAAAATACTCAAGAGTCAAATTTAAACAATCAACGCCATGCTAATATTGTTGCAGACACAAATTCAGCTACGGTATGCAACACAGAGAAGGTTTCCTTTCTAAAAAAAATTTAGAAAGATGAAAAATAGTTTGGTTAAGGGAAAGAACATTTTCCTAAGGCTACACTAAAATTAGATGCAGATGAAGCAAGCTTGAAAGAACATATATAATAACAATAATATCATTTACGTACATTTCCTTCTACATCATTGGAAGAAAAATGACAAAAATGAGAGAAAAACATGGAGTTAAAGAATACTATCCGGACTAAATCATTTTCCTAGGCAACCGGTTTCCAAGACCCTTTCTATGCTCTGCTTTATTTTTTTATGTCCACTTATCTTACTACCATGTGTCCACCTCCACTATCACAAAAAATCCTCCTTTCCCCCCTTTCAAAGAAGAAAAATAATACCCCTCATCTTACAATTCTTTCCTCCCCTTAAACCCCCATCTCCAACTGTTCCCTGCGGATTCCTCTTTCCATGCCGCGCGACTTGGGACTCATAGTGGAAGTTCTCTTAAAGTCTCAGCTAGTCACCTCCCCTCATACTCCCACATCACTTCCCATAATAAATCCTCTATCTCTAGTTATGAGTCCCTCATGCCAACACATGATTAGAGATAGAGTTCATTAAAAGTTTTTAACCATTCAATTAAAGCCATGTTTTGTTAACTGATAGTTCTTGACTTGGTTCAAAACTAGATTTTTGTTTGAATTCCTTAAATGTAGGAGTAAAATACAGAGGGTTATGACATCCTTCCCCCCTTAAGAAGCTCATCGTCCATGATGTATCGATCAAAATGTACAATTATATCCAAGAAAAATCAAGAAAATACATCGACATGATCAATAAACTAAGTTCTATTGTTCAAGATAATACATCTACCCACATTGAAATTAACTCATTAAATCAACAAGATTAGAATTTCACTTTGTAAAATAATTTAATTAATTTCAAACTCCACACACACCATGCATTTTCCATTTGAGATAGAGTTAGAAACAAAACTCATTAATCTATCGTAAGTATAATAATCAAATACTAAGTGGTGTGTGAAAACCCACATTTTTCTGATCAACCATTACCAAGAAGCTAAAATTCTCCTCCAGAACAACACTCCCACCTTCAATCTTGTCAATCCATCAAACCACTAGATTCTTCATCAGTAGGTTAGTCCATAAATCCAAATCGTATTTAAATAACATATATGGCAACTAACATCATATAACCATCCATAATTCATCTGGTTTTCCATCAAGTCATTGCAATATAAATCAACATTATATAATCCACGACAATATCCAAACATACGATCATATAATCACCTCAAAACATAACTAATAAAACATTCAAAGCTTCTAAATCACATGAACCCACATTTACTTCCACAATATCTAATATAATGTCAAACACGTCTAACATAATCATAAAGCATAATTAATTTGGTTAAAAGTATCTAACCAAGTCAGTAAAGTCCATAATGTCACTAAAAGTCCCAAATAAAAACACATAATAGTATCAATGTTTGAGCATGTAACATGAGTAACTAAAAATAAGATCATATTTAAGTATAATCAAATAACTACAGAAAATATCTATGCATGTCATCCGCATCCTCCCAAGTAGCACTATCAATAGAGAATTGGTCCGACTGGATCTTACACTGCAATATATCTCTATTGTGCATCTTGATGGTACACTGATCAATGAGGTGGGTAGGCTCCACTAGCACCACCCCTGGATCCTGAACCTGCAATCCACGCCAATCTAAGATATGAGATGCATCTAGATGATAGGATTTCAACAAAGAAACATGAAACACATTATGGATTCGGGCTAGAGTGGGAGGTAGAGAAAGTCTGTAAGCAACGAGGTTGATCACCTCCAATACATCAAAAGAACCCACATATCTTTGTGCAAGCTTGGAAGCCTTGCAAAAATTAATTGAGCTCTTATGTGGTCTCACATGTAAAAACACTTTGTCCCCTTCCTCGAACTTCCCAAAAGTGCGGTTCCTATCTGCATAACTCTTTTGACGATCCACTACTTCTTTCAATCAAGCACAAATTAGAGTCATCTTCTCCTCCATCTCTCTCAAAAAATTAGGACCAACAACGATCCTATCCTCTACTCTATCCCAATTGATAGGAGTGTGGCATTTCCACCCATATAGTGCCTCAAATGGTGTCATTCCCAATGAAGCATGGTAAGAGTTGTGATAGGCAAACTCTACCAATGGAAGATACTCTTCCCACTTGTATTGCTAATCCATGCAATACATCTGAAGGAAATCCTCTACATCCTGATTCACTATCTCATTCTTCCCATCAGTTTGAGGATGATAGGCTATGATAAATTTCATCCCTGTTCCCAAGGAAGCATTCAAGGTTGTCCAAAACCTTGATGTCATCTGTGTATCTCTATCAAAAATAATGGTCTCTGGTACACCATGTATTCTAAAAATCTCTTGAATAAACTTCTTGGCCAAAGCCAAGGATCCATCTCTCAAACTCCTTGGAATAAAATGACCTGCCTTGGTTAGTTTGTAAACTACTACCAATATTACATCATGCCTATGTCATGTCATGGGTAAACCTTGGATAAAATCCATACTAATGACTTTCCATTTGCATTCTGGTATATCATGAGGATATAAAAATCATGCTGGGTGAACATGCTCAGCCTTGACTCACTGGCATTCCAAACACTGGGCTACAGAGGCTATCACATCATGCTTAATCCCTGGCAAAAAATATAGTGGCCTCATATCAGAAATCATCTTGTTTACCCCTGGATGTCCTGCAAATGGATTACAATGCATCTCTTCAAGTTATACCTTCCTCAACCCTTCCCGGTCAGGAATATACATCCTATTTTGGTATCTCATAATACCATCATCCTCAAAAGAGTATCCATCAAAATGGTGAGCCAATGGATCAATGTGCAAGGCTGACTTGACCATCTCATTATGATCATCACCTGAAAGCTCCTGCAACACATGATCCCTCAACTGTGTCCTAGAAGTAGAGATAGCTACAATATGTCTTCTCCTACTAAGAGCATCTATCACTCTATTCTCCTTTCCCTTAATGTACTCAATGCCAAAATCATACTCACTCAGAAACTCCAACCAATGTCTCTGTCTCGCATTGAGATTAGGCTATGTGAAGATATACCTAAGTCGCATGTGATCCGTTTTCAACTCAAATGTCTTACCCAAAAGGTAATGTCTCCACATCACTAAAGCATGCACAATTTCTGCTAAATCCATGTCATGAGGTGCATAGTTAACCTCATATTATTTTAGCTTCCATGACTCATAAGCCAGTACCTTGCCCCCTACATGAGTACACCTCCAAGAACTTCACCTAAAGCATCTGTAATCACTTTGAAATGCCCATTTGGATATGGTATAATCAAGATAGGAGTGGATGTGAGTTTCTATTTCAACAAATGGAAGGCTCACTCACATACATCAATCCACTCGTATATTTTCCCTTTCCTCTAAATGGATGTAATGCGTGGTGAAATCTTGGAGAACCCCTCCACAAAATTCCTGTAATAACCCGCAGGTCCAATGAAGCTTCTAACTTCACTCACATTCTGTGGAGCTGGCCACTCAAGTATGGCTTTAATATTTGCTGCATATACTGCAATTCCATCTGCAGAGATGATGTGACCCAAGTAATGAATCTCCTTCTAATAGAAAGAACACTTAGATAGCTTCCCATAAATCTTCTGATCTCTAAGTCACTGTAAAACTATTTGTAAGTGCTCCTCATGCTCCTCCATGATCTTGGATTAAATCAAGATTTCATCAATGAAAATATCAACAAACTTATCTAGACAATCACTAAATACACTGTTCATTAAGTTCATAAATGTTACAGGTGCATTAGTCAATCCAAAAGGTAAGACAACAAACTCATAATGTCCATACCTTGTCCTGAAAGCTATTTTGGATATGTCCTCTTCTTTGATTCAGAGTTGATGATATCTGGATCTCAAATCAATCATAGAGAACATAGTTTCTCCCTTCATCCAGGATTGAATATTTCATCTATTCATGGAAACATATACCTCTTCTTGATAGTCACCTTGTTAAGCATTCTATAATCTATGCATAACCGTAAGGTACCATCTTTCTTCTTTATGAAGATAATTGGAGCTCCCCATGGTGAAACACTAGGGTGAATGAACCCTTTATCCAAGAGTTCAATCAACTAAGTCTTCAACTCATACATTTCAGTGGTGGTCATATGATAAGGAGCCTTGGATTGAGGCTCGGTTCCAGGTATTACATCAATAGAGATGTCAAATTCCCTCTTCGGAGGTAACTCTGGTAAATCCTCTGGAAAAACATCCTAGAACTCAGGAAAGATAGGATAATCCTCTAAACTAGGAGTGTCAATATCTTTCACATATGTTACATACATCATACACCCCTTCCTCTTTTCCTTCTTCAATTGCATGGCAGAAATCTACCTAAGCTCAAAGGGTCTTTTCTCACCCAAAAGTACTACTGGTATACCTGAATTATCAAGACATTCAACTGACTTGTCCTTATAGTTTACTAATGAATTATGTTCAGTCAACCAATTGATGCCCAAAATGACATCATAGGAACCTAATAGGGCTACATAAAGATTTACTTGCGTCTGAAAGTTTGGAAGTTCTATCTCATAGCAAGCCAAACATTGCTCAACCTTACACTCTGCCCTATTTCCATATTCTACCATCCATGGTTCAGACATGTATCCAGGTCTAACAGATAAATGAGAAACAAATCTAGGATCGACAAAATTTTCAGTAGCTCCAGTATCAATTAAAATAGAAACATTTTGTCCAAAGAGCTTACAGGCCAACTGGATCAGGGTAGCCTGAAAATCTTCCTATCTACGATCAATTGCTGCATGAATCTGATGCTGAGTCTAGGGACCCTTCCCATCTCTATGATCTAGATACTGAGGGCATGAACTGAAATAATGGTCACCTCCACAAGTGAAGCAACCACCCAATGGACCTTTCCTACCTGTTAGGGATTTTTCTTGTATGAACCATAGTGCTTGAAATGACTACTTAAACACCATGCCTTCTAATACTGATTCAGAGACAAGAAATGCCTAATTGCTAAGGAATGGATAAGGTACTTCTTCATTTTTGAGCTCCACATATACTCATGCAAGTTTTACCTCTTATGATTGTTGTTTACACAGTATGTTATAGTGTGGACACTGATTTGCTATGTACCTTTGTTAAACCAACTGATAAATCACCTTGCAAATGACCAAGCATAATCAAATACAAGATATAACCATACAAACCATGATTGTAAATATAGCAAGAATCAATGATATAAGGACTTTCATCCTTCTTCCTTTTGATGTAGAAGGGATAACCTAATGATTCACTCTCTAAGGAATCAATAAAGTGGACACTGTCCTGCTGACATAGGTCCTTATGAGTTCAGTTTATCTGTTGTTAGTAACAAAGTATTTTGATTGAATTGGTTTTGATATTTTGGAATAAATTAGACAAAGATAGATTATCAGACTATTTTCTGAACCAGTGCCTATCCTTTGGGCTGCAGAGTCAAATAATCTAAGATCTCATAGAAACAAAATACAGTAAACTGCCTTACAGCTCACATGCAATTAAGATAAATTGCCTTACAAATTACCCTGTCACCTCAAAACTATTGTATCAAATCCTTAAACAAAGTAGTATTCTCCCTGAAACTACTTACAAAACTTAGTTCTTTCCTTAAAAGAAACTTGCAAGTAATCAGATAGTTACCTAATAACCAGAATGCTTCAGAATACCTTGTAAACTTAACATAAAAGAGCATACACAGAGAATAAAGAGACAACAATGGAAGAGAGTAAAATTGCACCATATATTATTTATATGATCCAGCTTTCCATACATGAAAGATTATACAACTTCAAAAGATAGATAGAAACCCAGAACATCTGAATTCTGCAATATATTATCTCCTTTTCAAAATGTTCCAACATCAAAGACCCTTTACAATTACAACTCTTTTTGCTATATATAGTTTTTTGACCATCTTGGAATCCCTTAAGGATGCAACAAGCTTCGGATGGTCATAGAAAACCTAACCCTAAAGTTACAAGAGAGACAAAAATAAAGAGAGAGAAGAAGCGGTGAAAGGAACAAGTCAAAAAGATAGAAATAGATATTTCTTATTCTTCTCCCGATCTGGCGACTACAATCAGATTTGTAGATGGTAGCTAGTAGTATTTATGTTGAGTCTAGATAGTTGTGCTTGCCTACTCACCTACATTCTCCTTTTGTAATAACTGTCCATCTTGTCTTGAACAATGCAGTGCCAAGTATTCACTTTACTCATCGTCCAAAATTTCTTCCTCAACTACAGGCTTCTTTTTCATTGGTGTAGTCATAACTTCCCAAGCCTTTACTTCATCATCTGATGGCCACTTGAAGTCCTAAGTACTCTGTACTTGCACCTTTTGCCTGTCCCATCTAGCATCAGTGATGTTTTTGACATCAAGTAAAAACTTGTTGATATCAGTCTCTGCTTTGAAGGCTTCATCCAATATTTTATTGAATCCCTCTATATCAACATCTGTTCCCAAGAGAAATACCTCTTCACTAGGCATCTTGCTGTCAAAATCAATCTTCTAGGCATCTATAGCCTTTACTTGGTCATCATCTCCCCTTAAGAAAGGAACAAATTTATTGAAATCATTTGAAAAGAGGCTCAATTTAACCTCTATCTGGTTCAATTTTCCTTTGAAGAATGAGAGAGCAATATTGACTCTTTTGATCTCATCTTCAACTTCAGTGACTATTGGAGGAAAATATGGTCTTATGGCTTGTAAAGATGACAACTTCTCAAATAAATTTTCCCTAGCAGACCACTTAGTGAAGTAAGGGTTTAGAATGGCAAGGTACCTGATTACCTCAGTATGCAATACTGGCAACTTATTGTATGTATTAACTACAACATCAGTTTTGTCTTTTAAAATCTCAATCCTATGTTGTAGTATGCCTTTCAATGCCTTCAAAGCTATTGCATTTCCCCTTTCTTCATCCACCTTTTGTTCCACAGCCTCTTCTGACTTAGGCTTATCTTTAATCTGCATTGGAGGTGGTTGTGCAGGTACATAGACTACCTCAGGCTTTGCCTCCAATTCTTATGTTAATGTCTTAATCGTCTGATCCCTCTGGTATAGTTGTATGTGGCACATATCCCTGTCTTTAGACAGTGCACTTGTTTCTTCCAATAAAGTAATGTACCTCTCAGACAATTGTTTGGTCTTGTCTTCATTCAATTGAGCCCAGTGTGTCATAATTTGGGAGATTTCTAAGTACCTTGTATTTTTTACAGACCACACCATCTGATTACCCACCATATTTTCTTGAATATTTACTAATTGGGGCTTCTGGTCTTAGGCTCCACATTGAAAAAGCCTGAGACTTTGGGCTATACCCAAATCCTTTTATCATGTCTCCTACCTAGACCTCACTAGCCATTTTAAGATCTGGCTACTTTCTGATTTGGTCTATAATGAAAGCAGATGCTAAATCCCATCCCTCTGCCAACAATATCCCACTTCCCAGCACCATCTTCCTGGCATCCTCGGGTGAGATATCCTCATTCTCAGGATCATAATTCTGTAAGGCCACTAGGGCTTCATTTGTAATTGTTTCTTTCCCATCAACTG
>MU213504.1:137815-151877 GCA_018584345.1 Thuja plicata
TCAGAAACAAGTCTATGAGAGACATGGAATTCCATCAGAATCAGACTAAGAGAAGCTTTGACAAAAGAGCCAGGGAAAGGAACTTCAAGGTTGGAGATGTAGTTCTCAAATGGGATGAGTTCAGATCCAGGCCTGGAAGACATACAAAGTTTGGTTCTTTCTGGGGTGGACCATTTGTCATAACAGAGTGCAGAGGATCTAATGCTTTCCAGCTTGCAACACTTGATGGGGATGCTCTGCCAATTCCAGTAAACGGTTTCCATTTGAACCCCTGCTTTGAGATTAGTCCCTCTCTGTAAGTCTTTGTCCTCTTGTAAATATTTCCCTGTTTTCCTTCCCTGCTTTCTAGTGTAATTTCCTTGCTTTTCAAGAAGTGCACGTGCACATTTTTTCCACTGTCAAAGTTTTGTGTTCAGAGTGACTCCATGCCCAATGGATTTGTCAAGGCAGCTAGTCTTTATGCTTAGTAGGCAAGCATCCCACAGAGGTCGCCAAAATGTTGCACGAATTTTCCCATTCTGTGAATTTGATCTGGCTTTCCCTATCTAGTTTCCTCTGTCTTTGTTTTTCCAGGCTTCATGTCTTTGCTTGGCCCTTAAGCCTGTAATAAACCCTAGGCCTTGGCTCTTATATTTCGTAGTTACTTTTTCAATCATTAAGAGCATGTGCCTATTTCTCAGTCGCGTTATCATTTTGCCTTGGTTGAATATTCCTTTTCTTTCCCTGACTCTGCACTTTCCTTATGTCGCGTGGTCTCATGATAGAATGGAATATTCCCTTTGTGTCTTTTGACTTAGCGATTTGCCTTAGTCATGTTATCACCAGTCAAAGGAAATAGTTAGCGGTTAAAAAGAATGTCAGTCGGGTGATCGCAAGATGTTCCTGGCAGTTAGTGAAAGTTTCTCAGACTTGGCGACTAAGGGTTGTCGCGATGTCACGAGAATGAAGTGGTGACTCAGCTCCCTAGTGTGCAACAAGATGAACCAGTGGCTATGTGACAAGTGGCATATGGCAAATGGATGCTGGTGTTTGTCGTCAGGTCGCCAGACGAAAGAAATGGATCACGCAACTTGGAGACTAAGTGTTCTTTGCCTTCAGTCGCGGGATCGTGAAACAATTTAAGGGCATAGTCTTTTATTCAGCGATTAAAGGACAACCCTCTGATGCAAAGCACAAAGGATCTGACGGTGGTCACTGAGTCCGATGATCAAAGTGCCCTACAGACAAAGTACTCCCGATTTGGCAATAAGGGGCAGTCGCCTTGTCGCTGGATCTAAGCTCGGGTTTAACAGGAGTTAAAAGTTGCATTGTCGCCAAGTCTGGAGATATAACTATGGTTAACATCATTTTCTCATGATTTAGAGACTAACGGTCAGTCGCGTGGTCGCAGGACTTTGAATTTGAATATTTGGCGGCAGATTTGGCACTGTGAGTGATCGGCAGCCATAGTTTCTCTGTGCTTGTGTTCCAAAATTGATCAGAGGGGTTTCAATTGCAGAAAGGCCATGCACAGAGAGTCTGTTGATCCCAGGATTAGATTTGTTTCAATGTCGATGAAGAAAGGGAGATTCAGGGGCGTGGAAAGAGATACAGAGTCCAATCATGAATTTATTGCTCTCTGTTGCAGTTGGCAAAGGGCATGGTCATGATTGAAGACTCATTGATGAGAAATTGAGCGGCGGCCGTCAGGGGTCACTTCTCGTCCTAGGAGGTCATGATCAGTTGGTGAGCATTCATGGCAAGGTCTACTTGCAGACTTGAACTGATAAATCCAGGTTGTGTGTCCACGGGCATGGTGCAGTACAGGGATGGGCACAAAAGAAATCTGATCTGATCGAGAGTTATCTTGGTATACATTTATGACCATATTAGATTTTGTCCTAGGGTCAATTATTCTATTGTAAAAATCTATAACCCTAGTTAGGTTTTGGAACTCCTGCCTACATGCAGTGAAGGTATTTAAATTTTTTGAGAGCCTTAGTGCTCAGATTTTGGCATTTTATAAAGAGAATTTGATTCTTTCTAGGAGCTATCTGAGGCATTCTTTCTGCCCTCTGGCTTTTACATTCTGTAATCTTCTCATTGATCATGCAAGCTATTGGAAGTACTTTGTGATAATCCTTCATATCCCTATGCTTCCTTATTTTTGTTATCTCTTATTGGATCAAAGTTTATGAATGCTAATTAATGGACATTGGGGTTCCTAGTTCCTCTCATTTTCTGTAAGTCTGTGTGTTATTGTGTTTGATCTGATTTAGATGTTTTGTGGGTATACTTTAGCCCCTAGCAGTCTTGTCTCATTCCTACACCTGGTTGCGAGAAGGATGTTTGTTTGCAGGTCATAGGTCGGGTCTTTTGTTCAGGCCTTCCTATGAAATACTTATGCAAGCCTATCTAGTGAGTTGTAACTTATTTGACCTGGTTCTTCCATTAATTCCATTCCTCTATACTGAGATCCAAGCCCTAATTTTGGTGCATCACCTAGTAGGTAATTTTTTTTCAGTCATTTCCCTTTCATGCAATCCTTCTAACCCTTTTCCCCTCAAGTTTACTTTCCTATTTAGAAGCAAATTAAGGTGATTATCTAAGAGGAACCAGCCTAGAATCTGGAGGTCTCATCTCGGTTAGCATAAAGTCCCACAACCTTGAGATGATTCCCTTGTTATACTGGATTATCAAGACCAAGAGAGCTTGAGATCAGAGGCGCAAATTCAGTGTATAACATGAACATCCATGATTACAAAATTGAAGTATAAGAGAAGGTGCATTAGGACTGAATAATGCAAAAATTTAGGTTCCTTCTCCTTGGGATTCTTTAGTCTTTTCTCGGTTGCAATGAAACCCTCATGCATTTCATCAATTATGTGTTGTATGTAATCATAGCTAGTGCTTGAATGCACCTCTTGCAAGTCTAGTAACATCATTAATATGCCAGCATTGATTTTCTCTGCATCTCCATCTATCCCTAGCACTCTACACAGTGCGTAAGCGTTATACTTAATGTAGAAGTGTAGATCCTTATAAGAATATGGATTAGGCTCTTTCATAGGATCTAAGTAATTTCTCACTTCTTTCAACATGTGTTTCTTCAATAAGCCTTTAGCAATACCAGGCTTTGAACTATACCTCTTCTCTTTCTTTGTCATGTCAACCTTAGTAGACATGGCGCTAAATAAGCCAAAGGCTTGCATGAATGAGTTCCTGTTTAATATTAGCAAGGAAGTGCCATCATCCCTTTTTATGGTCTTGGTTAGGACATCATAGTGATTAGATAGGTCCAAAAATAGGTCTACATCAAGGAAGACATCAGGAATAAGCAATCTAGCTAAACTACATGTCCAAGGGTTTGATACTGGGATAGGTTTATCAAAAAATTTATAGAAATAATTGAAAAGGGAGAAACCTATTGTCCCTGGAGTCACAACATCTCGAATGTCTTTGTATTCATCCAGGAGGACACTTTCATTAGCCTTCTTATTATGCGTTGAACCAGGTAGAAGATGGAGAAACTCATCAGAGAAACTTGCTTTTCCTTTCTGTTCCTCTTCACTGCCTCCACTTGTCGAAGCAACACTCATAGCTCCGCTCATGTTTGCAACACCTTGGATCTCTTTTTCCTAATCGATATTGAAACAAATCTATTTCTGAAATCAACTGACTGTTCTGAGCACAATTTCCTAAAATTTAGAACTCTTTGGCGAACTTTGGAAACACTGCAAGCTGAGCAGAATATCTCTTTTTTTGGAAACTTAGCAACTTGGCTCTGAAAACTAAAAAACACGGTGAATGTGAATGAATGCACCATCAAATCCCTATAGCCATCATCTAGAGTACACAGCTCATAATTTGGAAACATCAGTTCTGTCATTAATTTGCCATGTTGTGAACTTGAATAAAAAACCTAGCCGTAGTTGCTGAGCTTGACAGAAAATCAAATTTTGAAAAGTGAATCCTCGGAACAATCATATAAAATTTAAAAGAGCTGACATGTCACACTGTGATTCATTTTCTATCTTACATCTCAGCTACTCTTTTTTCATAGTGATCAAAATACAAGTCTGTGATTGGTTGCCGGGTGATTCATACTGTCACATCAAAAAAACTACCACCACTTTTAGATTTTGTGATCAGGCAACTGCGCGACTGCATTAAGTCTCTTTGTTGCAGGTTTCTGTCACTAACCATGGTTTCATCTCAAGACATGGAGACAATGCATATTCTTACCTTTGGCTGACCCAAGTCACGATCTGGCGATTACGCGACACACTTGAAATCATAGTCGCACAGAGTTAAGACTAACTCATCATTCTTTTTGAGACCTTGCGACTAACTGTCTTGCTTAACCTTCACGGTTATTTCCTTTTCGTTGAGTGTTTAATTTTTATTTCAAGACTATGCGACCACACCTAGTCGCCCGATCACAAAATCAAGTCCTGAACATTTAACTTTTTCATAACAGGTTATAAGCGCCCTTTTTCCACTTCTGACGACTACGCGACATACCTTAATCACCAAGTCAGGAGGACTTTTTTCGTAGGGAACCTTTCTTCTTAGACTTCATGACCACCATTAGATCCTCTTATTCCTTCATCCTACGGCTGTCGCTTAATCGCTATATTCTTGGGCATACCCTTAAATCATTCCCAGACACCATGACTGAAGGGAAAGTACTTAGTCTTGTTGTCGCTGAGTCCCTTTCCTACTTCTGGCGACCATGCGATAATATTTTAATGTCCACCTGCCTTGTGACACATGTCATACAACCATTCGTTCACCTGCTACATACTGGAGAACTGAGTCATCATTCTTTTCTAGCGACAACCTGACTAAACATTTTTTTAAAACACAGACGGTCAGTCGCAAAGTGTGAGTCAAAATCCCTTAACCGCTGTTCTATTTCGAGACCTCGTGACTGAAGGCCTCGCTTAACTTTCAACTTTGACTCATTTGGCGATAGAGCGACAAAAGGTAATCCCGAAGTCTGAAGACATTTTCATAACTGTTAAGAATCTCCTGCGATCACCTGACTAAACAGTGGATCCCTTCTGCATAAAGCTTTATAAGATGGTTATCTTGCGACTACTCGACATGAAGAAATCGCTGAGTCTCAGAACGCTAAAGGAATATTCTGATTTTGAATGAGACCACGCGACATAAGGAAAATTCCAAGTCGGGAAGACTTATGGAATATTCGCTTGGGATATCGCGACAAGGTGATTCAATTGAAACACATGCCTTAAGTGAATGAAAAAGTAACGTTGAAACAGAAGTGCCATGACCTAGGGTTTATTTTCATATTTTAATACTTGGATAGCCAAGGGTTTTTCAGGGTTTTTACAAATTGAGCAATGGTTTAGACTTGAAAACCTAAAAGTTGACATGGGTAAGGGCATAATGAACAAGAGATAGCAGAATTGAGCACATCAGAATACAAAGAGCAGGACAAGGAACCAGGAAAACTACCAAAATAAGAAATACAACCAACACTACCCTCAGAAATTTTCCTCCTATTGTAATTCCTATTGTTGCTTCTATTATGATATTGAGCCTCATGGTTGTTGGTATTCCTGTCTGTATTCCCTCTACCTTTTCTTGTCATATTTTTAACCTACTGTCATCTAGAATCCTTTGGTCGATTGTCCTAGAATTTCCTCTTAAATCCTTGAGAGGTATTATTTCCCTGATAACTCTTTACTAAAGACACATGCTGTAGTTTTTGATCCTACCTTAAAGCCTTCCTGAAAGAAAATTCTATAGTTTTAGGCTCATGCATGTCAACTTCAGATCCAATCTCAGGACATAACCCAAGAATAAATTTGCGGGTTCTAAACCACTCATCCTACTGATATTGTGGCACATACTTGACCAAATGGTAAAACCTCTCATTATATTGGGTAACAGACAAAACCCCTTGTATCAGGTTCTAGAAATCTGCCACTTTCCGGTCATAATATAGCTACGGTAACCACTTCTTATGAAAAAGAATAAAAAAATCATCCCAAAAGATCTCTCCCAGCTGCATCCTCTTCTCTGCCATCTCACTATTCCACCATGTACCAGCTTCCCCAGTCAACTAAAAATCACCCCACATTGCTCTAGATTCGCCAGAAAGATTTCGAGCATGGAAATACTTTTCCATAGATATAATCCATGCCTTAGCCTCGTCACCAATAGTCTTACCATTGAAGGTAGGAGGTACGACCTTCTTGAGGTACTTTCTCAGTTCCTTTTCTATTCTTTCCCTATTATTGGGTTCTGTTGCAGCCCCGTGATCAACATTACATTTTGTTTGTTCGTCATTCATCCTATCCTCTTCTTGTTTCCTCTAAGCCTCAAGTCTCAGATCTTCTTCCTGTTTACACTGAGCCTCAAGCCTCAAATATTCTTCCTGTTTACACTGAGCCTCAAGCCTCAGATTGTCTTCCCTCTTCCTTCTCTTCTCATCACCTTGTCTAGCTCTCAAATTCTATTCCAGATTATCCATATGCTCTCCTTGCTGCTGCAAGAGATTACCCTGCTAGGTTAAGAGAGCCCAAATCTGATAAAGTCTCTGGTTAAATTCACCATTTTGATCATTGCTAGAACTATCTCATTTACTATTCCTGGTATCCATGGTGTCAAATTATCTCTTGTAGCAAGCATAAGTAATCAACTTAGCAATAGAAGACCTAGGTCCCAATGTTTAAACATGGCTATGATACCACATGTAAAGACTGATTTTTCCCATAAAAGACACATAAGCTGCTAAACATGCTAAAATTTCTCCTATGTTGATTCCATATTCATAGTCGGTCAACACTAAAGACTAATCGACCAAAAAGTTAAATTAAATAAAGTAATCATGAACATAAAATTACTATTTTCCATATATTCATTTTGACATTTCATAAAGATAATATAATCAAGAGTAAGCAACCATACTATCAAATTACAATAATTCCATGAAAGAATAATTATAATGTTCAATATATCATGATGTCGACCATCTATGTCAAATACCTTACATCATAAAGGAAAGATAAATACAAATACATCATGTACAAGGCCTTAAGGCCATAAAATCAACATCATAAATGCAATTGAGCAATGGTCCATCTACAAGCTCTGGTCCCCTAAGCCATCAAACTCCTATTCAAATGAAAATCTTGAGATGAGAGTGTGGTTAAGGGGCTTAATCCACCCAACCATGGAGTGGTTAGCTCCCTTGGGGCTCATCATGAAATGAAGAGCGCACCGACCCTGCCCAAGAAGTCTATCTCTCAACATTGATGGATTGGAAGGAATCTGGTGTGTCTGTGATATCTAACTACTTTCCAAAAGTTTCTAAATATATTCTATTCATAGATTCAGGAAGATGAAACATAACCATACACATTTAAGCAAACATGTGTTACCAAACTTTGGCCAAAGAAACTTTTACGACCAGACTTCTACTGGCAGGTAATGCAAAATAAAATAACCCTTTCCTAAGATTCCACATCCTACACCTTCCTTAAAAACTTTCAACATGCACTTAAATTCATTATAAAATGCAGCAAGCAGTGTACTTACAATTGAAACTTAGATTAATGCATCTTTCTAATCCCTAGAAAGAATAAAAGTTGCATATATCCTCCAACAACATTTTACTCTTTTGACTACTTAGATATTTGTATATCAATTTCTATCTTAATCAATGAAAATTTTTACACAAAATAAAGGAACAATCCTCAAGTTGTGAAGATTTTTAACACTTTAGTTGTGAACATCATAGAAAATAGTTTAATTGTCTAATTAAGAGGCAATATCACTGATATAAAAGAAAACAAACCCTAGGGTGGATAAACTCTGAAGAGAAAAGAATTTTAAAAATAAATAAAAAAGCGTACTAAATATATGTGCTTCTAGATTATGCTTAAATTACTCCAAAGTTACCAGAATGATTGGTTTGATACAAATAGGCATTCACTTTATTTCTCCTTTCCATGACACTGGTAACTACAGAAACCCAAGGGTTGACTGTTTACGATGGATTTAATGGTGAAGAAAATAAGGAATTTTAACCTCTACAATTATTTAACTAAAGTAATAATAATAATAAGCGGTTAGCAGAGGTGGAATTCCACATGGAATTCCACAATAATATTCTAAGTTGCTAGTTAACCAAATAGTCGGTCTATTATTGACACCTATCACTGTCTTCAAAAATTATAAAGACTACGATGGTTTACTAAAGAAAAAATCAGATAAGTTGTCAAGCAGAAAGTGCAGGTGTCTGGCTCTGTTCAAAAATGTATCTCTACCAATTGGAAAATGAAGATTTACATGACAGTGAAGTCTTTCTAACCAGAATGCATTTTGGTTACAGCCTATCAATATGAACATGAGAAACATAAAAAAAAAAAAAAAAACCTCAACAGTGAAATTTAAACAATCAATGCCATGCTAATAGTGTTCCAGACACAAATTCAGCTACGATATACAACACACAGAAGGTTTCCTTTCTAAACAAAAACATTTGAAAGATGAAAAATAGTGTGGCTATAGTACAACATTTGGGGTCAAATTTTGACACCAATTTGCGACGACGCTACCATTTGTGTGTGATTTTTGTATTTTTTTTCCAAGTGCCCCCGATGTTGTCGTAATAGTGACAATACCGATGTAATTGCGACACCCTCTTGATTATAAACAAAAAGAAAAAGAAAAAGAAAGGCTCATTTGTGATCGAGCTGTGCATGTGAGTGGAAGAGGGCCCTAATTATTAAACTATACCATTGTGTGAAGAGGGCTCTTGTTGTATTGAATCCAGCAGTCACAACTGAAGAATCCAATAGCTCATTCATTGCCTGTTAGCACTAGTGTTACCCTCAGGTTTGCAATTCAGCTGGTTTCCTTCACGTTTAGGGTATAACAACTTGTAATTTCTAAATTTTTTGATGTTCAAATTATTTAAACTGTGGTAGCATCATATTGAAAAGTCATTTTTTTTATTCTATCAGTGACTTCAAGTATAATATCAACGAGACATCGCGTACTCATCAACAAGAAATCATGTACTCATCATCTGAGGTATGTCTTATTTTTTAGCCTTTGGGTAAGAGCATATTACATGACTAGAGTCATATACCCTAAGATGGCCTAATTGATATTAGTCAATATGATGAGCATATTACAACTTTTTCATCCGAGGACCTAATGAGAACATACGTCATGATTTCATCAGAGGTAGGGATTCATTTAGCTTATATTATTCAATATGATGATCACCTCCATTAAGATTTAGAAAGATTTATACGTGAGTCACAACATTTTGATTATTTGGCTAGCGTTGCAAAACCTAATCCATCTACCAATAATTTTTCTGTTGAACATGTCGATTAACCATGCATGTCCATATCTCATCTCTTGCCAAGTCAATGTCACAATTCTATCCCTGAGCAACCTAAGAAATTTGGTGTTTGATATCTCTATCATTACTGTGACTTGTGAGGCAATATCAAAGTCTGTGTCTCTTATACGACTCAATAATCTTTCTTCTTACCCTATTAAATATCTCATTATTTCTTACTTTCTAGATGTGCCATAAATATTCAGTAGTAAAAGAAAGCCAAAATAAGCTATGTGTATTTTTCATGCCTCCAACTTAGCCAAAACAATCTCAATACAAATATTGTTATAATTGTTACTCCAAACATGGAATCTATTACAAATTATATAGCAAGTATCTTTAGAAAAGAGACAATAAAAAAAAAGTGTCTAATGATATTAGTTTTCCTGCATATAGAACAAAAATAAGAATTAAAACCATGCATTTATCTGGCATCCTTTCGAGGATCATTAACCACCTGAAACAAGTCTTTTTAGTTTCCAAAATGTTAGTCCATAATATTATAATTTTTGTTTCTGAAAGTGTTTTTGTAATATTATATTCTCAACATTAATTTTCCAAGATCTATTAGTATCCTCAAATATATTAAAGTTGTTAGAAAGAGTTTTGTATATGTCTTCAGTTTTATTTTTGCACGAAAAGGATCCATCAATCCATTTTAAAGTCCTTGAAATGTTTGTATTCCCCAACATAGGTGATAGGAAAGTTAAAAACCATACAAGCTTAGTATAAATCCTCCAATTCGATTGAGGCATATCGTACCTCATGCAAAGAGTAGCCCAATCCAGTTGTTGACCATTACATAAGATATATTTAAAGCATTTGAGGCCAAGTCAGGGCCACTTTTTGGTAGAGATCCTTATAATAGTGCAATTTTCTTTCCCTCATGTTCCATGTTCCACTAGATAGACTTTGGTCCATAAACATTTCTCTTATCTATTAGAAAGAAAAATTTAGTAACTTATCTCGACTAAGGCCCATGCCTTACACTCAAGAATACATTGGGTCATATGTAGATAACTACCTACCTACAAGTAAGGAGGTCACTTAGAGACGTGTTCTTCCATTGTTTGGCACCTTCTGGGACTGCCAAAAAGATTATTCTTGATTGAACCCTTCCATGGTTCAACCCCTTCAATAGCCCTGAAAAATCCACTTGACAACAAAAGCTATCCCTTGCTTCCTCAAGTCCTTTAACCCCAGACCACCAAGCATCTTTTCCATATAGCACTAGTCCCATTTGACCGAGTGCTTCCTTTTCTTATCCTTACCATCTAATGACAAGAATGCTCTAATTTTTTTCCAAATGTCATTGATTTGATAATTAAATACACACAAATAACTTACAAGATGGAAAGTCAACAACCACCATTGGAGGGAAAATGGTTAGGATTTAGCTATCAATAATTATAGATTTCATAACTCAGAATAGATGACAATACAATGCTTAAGAGCCCCATTTCTTCTTCCAAAAATGTTGGAATTTCTTGCCCAATGATATGTGGCTATCGTGGAGGACTTTAGAGAAAAGTAAAAGTTTGTTAGGGATATCAATAAGACCATATTGCTCTCATTTTTTTGAATTTATAAAATTATTCCCATATTCCTCTCAATCTTGTGATACAACACTTTTGAGAAAGGCGACGATAAGGGAAGATGATAGAATCAAAGAAATATCATTCTACTATATTAAAGTCTTTGGTCAAAGCTTGAGTATTGAGAAACTCGTTCAATCTTTTTGTTTAATTGGGAATTGTCCACCTAGAAATGCAATTTATAAAATTTTGAATTATCCACCAAGAAATTCCCCCTCATTAGTTGGGACAAAGTCATCACGACCGGGGAAATGGGAGGAGTGAAACTGAAAACAATGAAAAGACAAAATTTGGTCTTGGGAGAAAATTTAATTTGGAAAAGTATAAAGAACCCTAGATATTATTGTGCAAGATTTTAGAGAGTACATACAAGGATAATGATGATACTAATAGAGTCTTGACAATTTAAAATTCAACTAGGGGTTATGAAGTTTAGAATTTTATGTGAGAATGTAGATTAATTATAACAAAGCACTTGTCTTGCAAAGTCAAAAATGGGGTGTAAATTGAATTTTGGGAGCATTCATGGGAGGCGCATGTTCCTTTTAGGGAGGTGGCCATTCTATAGGAGGAAGTGGATTTTTTGAAGAGAATATTTGGAACAAAAGTTGTTTCTCCTTTATACTCGGATGAGGATTTTCATTAGATTGATATCAGAGAACTGTGCCTTTCAATAGATTTCAATACAACCTTTCTTTCAAAGATGGAAAATAGAATGGTCATGCTTAATTCAGATCCACTGAGAGGGGTGTGAATTAGACAAAATTAAACTTAAATAATTACAAAGACAAGGTCATATTCCAAAAATCACCTAATTTGAAACCTCCATACATATTTTACCTTCTCTGCCTTACACAAAATTCAGAAAATTTCTTTTCTACTGTCAAAATCCAAACTTTTCCTGTCTACTGTTGACATTTTTGTTTCATAGGTTCTTTTAGAAAGATTTCTTTCTCATTAACAGATTTTTTTGAATTTGTCTCTTGCTAGATCCAGTGTGTTCCTCAATAAACTTAACTATTGTCCATCCCTTTCCACATATAATTGAACGAACATAGAGAAAATTGGATGCTACTGTCCCAACCAAACCATACAACCATGTCCTATTTCGACACCAGTCAGTTATAAGTTGGATTTTATCAAGGATGAAGGGGTTTTGTGATGTATTATACATGTGGGGGTCTATAGTGAAGTGTGTATGTAGTTGGCTTGGCCTGGAGTGGATTGGAGAGGTCCTTTTGATCAGACCCTAGGTGTGTGATACTAGAAGTGAGGGTTTAGTGGCTAAGGCCATAGATAAAGAATAGAGCCTTGGAGGGTTGAAAATATATTGTTTCCTAACCCCTAGAAGGACTTTTTCATCCTTTTAATTCATGAGATTAAGTGGATTTAGGGGTTTCTTTGTAAATGGGGAGAATTAGGCCTAGTTTCGGGTCACAAGAGTATTGGATCTTAGGTATGGTCCAAAGGAGTATATACTAAATCTTGGGGAGGATTTAAAGATCCCAAAAGGGTATCTGAATCATGTTTTATTTTCCTTAGTTTTTTGGGGAATGTTGTCCAGGAAAGGACAAAATAGTGACTGGTGTGGGCTACTAGCTTTAAGGGCTAAATGTGAGAGTTGGGTAAGGAAGTGGTTATCCAGACTTAATGGGTAGATGGAACATAGTAGATAGGTCATCAGTAGAATATTTAAGGATTTTAAATGAAGGTTGAAGTCTTGAGTGAAGATATGGTGTTTGGGAAGCACTAGGGGCACTTGGGGTAGCCTAGAAGGTGAGTCCTTGAGGGGGCTTTGGAAGTGAGAAGTTGTTACAAATGGGAGATGGATTACTATCAGACATGATCAATTAGGTCACCAACCATCACCTCTGCATCACTTTGTAAGTCACTCCCACAACTATACTACTCAATTTAACTTCCTTGTTTCCTTGTTCCAATGCCTTCTAGCACCAACATCATCCTAGGCCACCTAGTGCACCTAGTACCTCCACCATACCAAAACTCCAACAAGACCTTTCACCTTGATCCCAACACCATAGATCATCTTAAAATGGTACATTTTCCATGTTTCAACTTCCCATTCCCTCCTATCCACTCATCTTTCACCATTCTTCTACTATAGCCCTTATAGGCTTGTCTAGTAGCCCTTCAAACCCTGAAATCATCAATTTACTCTCAAAATCTCTAATATTGGTTCTTTTAAATACACCCTCCACTGTATGTGTTCACCAGACCTGTCATAGTTTCTTCTCACTTTCCCTACATTAAAAACCACATAAACTACATAAGGTACATTCCAGGCATTTCCCACCAAACCAAAGTTAACATAGGGGTGGGAGTGCCTTCACATGTTGAGGGTTACAACTAACAATCACTGACTGTACCCCTGTAACCAGTCACTGTCACTACACCAGTCAAATCCTTGGTGTTCTCAGTGACAAAGGAAATGAAAAGATAATATAACCAAGTAAAAAAAAATGCAAAGAGACATTCCTACATTCCAAACCAAGCCAATATCACGTTCAAATCAAATACAACAGTTTGTTGTTGTTTCACTATATCTGTAGGCTAGTGGAATACACAGTTTGCAAAGAAATTTTGATTTTATTGATTCAAAAATATTACAAACATGATCCATCTCAGATCAACACCTCCCTACTTCATGGATCTCTATCTCAAGAAACATTGACTCTCCAAATACCTGAGAGTAATCATTCAACTAACTCTAACTGTCACATAACAATCTAATTGTTAGTGACAAAACACAAGAATTAGTTATCAAGTTGACAACAAAAGTTGTGAACTTGACAACATAACACCCTTTGCCCATTCTAAATGCTCATAAAAGGTTTAGAGACAACCTTAGAAAGCTAACTTAACCTATAACCCCAACTAACTCCAATTAAGCCATATTTGGCTTATATTGCCAATATAGGTAGTTTAAAAGACTTTGCACTCTTAGTGCTCTTAACAATATTTAGAGGCTTCTATAGCCTTATTACATCATTATAGACCCTTATAGGTCATCTTCCCAATCCCTTAACCTAGGATCAATCATTATTTTTGCATATAAATATAGGAAGAAAGTAAAGAA
>MU213507.1:7593-21873 GCA_018584345.1 Thuja plicata
CATGTGAAGATGGTGTCTTTATGTAGTAATCTGGTGAAAGAATGACATTTTTCCGCCAATTGAGAAATGAACCTCCTTATAGATTGAAGCCTTCCTTGACATGACCTCATTTAACTAATATTCTTTGGAATTTCCATGTCCATTATTGCTTGTACTTTTTTAGGATCTATTTCAATGCCTTTTGCTGATACAATGTATCCTAGGAGTTTTTCATATTGTACCCCAAAAGCACATTTCTTTGGGTTGAGTCTCACTTTGAATTGTTATAGCCTTGTAAAAATCATTTCAAGTATGGATAAATGATCTTTTCTTTTATGTGACTTAGCTAAAATATCATCCACATAATCTTCCATAAAGGTGTGCATCATGTCATAGAAAATGGTAGTCATTGCTCTTTGATAAGTGGCTCCAGCATTTTTAAGACCGAAGGGCATTACATTCCATCAAAAAGTACCCCATGGGCATATAAAGGCTGTCTTCTCTTGATCCTCAGCTGTAATGCAAATTTGGTTATACCAACTAAATCTATCCATAAGTGAAAACATAGAATGACCTGCAGTGAGATCCACAATAACATCAATGCTAGGTAATGGAAAGTCATATCTTGGACAAGAAAGGTTTAAATATTTGAAATCTGTGCAAACTCTTATGGTTTTATCATGTTTGGTAACCGGTAGAATGTTGGAGATCCATTCGGCATATGTAATTACTCTTATAAATCCTACCTTGAGTAATTTCTCCAATTCAGCTTTGACTAAAAGGGCTACATGTGGATGCATTTTTCTCAACTTTTGCTTGACGGGCTTAACCCCTAGTTTCACATTTAGATGATGCACTATAAATATTGCATCTAATCTGGGAATATCAACATATGACCATGCAAATTTGATTTGTTTTTCTTGAAAGAATGCAATGAATTCTTCTCTCTCCAAGGGACTGAAAGATGCTAGCAAGTGAATGAATTTAGGATCCTCTTTTGTTCCAATGTTAACCTTTCCTATGGGTTCAATAAGTATAGGTGATCTTTCATCTTCATGAGCTGGTAAGGTGTCCAACCTCTCTCCCTTAGGTGCCACAATTGGGTTTTCACCTTCGGAAACATTCTTTATTTTTACTTTTTTTGGATCTAGCACTGCCACATGGTGCTTTTCACCACTAGACCTTCTCATTTTTTTGTATATTTTCTCTTCATTTTTTGGATTAAGAGGTTGAACACCTGCCCCTATCATCATGTTTGGAGTAAATTCATTGGTGGAATAATTAGGTTCAACAACATTGAGGTATAAGGCCATTGCATTGTCATTTGAGAAGTAGAGCAAGTCATTTGGCTTGGAAAGATCCCAATCGATAAGTTTGGGGTGTATTAAGGATAAGGATTCATTGGATAGGCTTTCATTTGAAGGAGTTAAGGACATGACTTTGTTTGATGGTTCATACATTGTATCGTCATGGTCTATGACATGTGCTTCTTCAAGATGGTCCATGGAAGAAGGATCAAAATCCTCTTCATCAGAGTCCTTTAAGATTTCTATGGGAAAGAAAGCATGTGGATTAAACACTAGGTTAGAATCTCCCACCCAAAAAGGTACCCAAGGTTCACCTACCCATTGAGTGAAGAAGGGTTCTTTTTCTACATTGACTTGTTGAAGTTCACTTGATGTTTGAGTTGAATTCAAACTTTGAGTCACATGTTCTTGATTCTCAACTTTAGGAGGAGTTACATAAGTGTGAATGGTATCAACCTCTATGTCATGACAAGATTCTTTGGACAAGGAATCCCACTCATAATCTCTAGAATCATCTTCAATTTCAAAACCTACCATATGGATATGTGCATGAAAATCATGCATGGGACTTGAACTTTCTCCTTTATGTTGAAAACCTATGTCGACTTTCTCTTCTTTAGCTCTCCAAACTGGTTCAATAGCTTCTAACAACCCTCTCTGTCAAACTCCTAAGGGTCTTCTTCCCTTATACCCCATTTTCTTCATGATATCAAATCCTTTTCCATATTGATCAGTTTGGATATTTATATGTTGCACCCTTTCATTGGAACTAGCTGAATTATCATCCTCTTTATAAGCCATTGTAATACCTCATTATATTCTTTGTCCATTTCTTGTTTGACACATTCTCTCACAAAATGGGAATTGTATTTATGATTTTTATGATCTTTGGATGGATTCCAATGTGTCCTTGGAGATGTAGGTAAATCAAATAGGGAAACAAAATATTCCCCTACCCATTTTGAATTAATTTTGCATTGTTTCTCAAACTGGTTCATTAGGTCACTCATCTTTTCATAATTATCTTTCTTAGTTTGTTCCCTCTCATCCTTAGTGGGTTTCAAAGTTTCCATTCTCAATGTTGAAGTCTAAACTGAATTATCCTTTGAATTAGAACCCTCATAACTCATCTTTTCTTTTCCCTTAGTTGATGTAGTTGAGTTAGTTTGAATAGGGTTAGAAGTTGATCTAACATTTGATGTTGGTTTTGGACTTTCTTCCTTGGCTTCTTCCATGCTAATATAAGGGATGACTCTTTCCCTATTATGAGGAATATACAATTCATGACTTGGTTTTAAAGCATTGCAATATTGGATAGGGTTTGAATCTCCTCCAATCGTGATCTCTTTCCCCATGTATGGAAATTTTATGCATTGGTGATATGTAGAAGGTACTGCTTGCATTTCATGTATCCATGGCCTCCCTAGTAAGATGTTGTAGGTCAATTTCATATCAAGGACCTGACATATGGTATACTTTTTTATAGTTCCCACTTGAATTGGTAAAATGATCATACCCTTTGAGGATCTTTCCTCCTCATCATAAGCCTTAATAGTGATTTGCTTTTTAGGATCAATGGAAGACTCGGTTAACCCTAATGACCTGACAAGGTTTAAAGTACAAATATTAAGACCAGGTCAACCATCTATGAGAACTCTCTTGACCCTATGCCTTTGGATTAAAACCTCTATATGAAAGGGTAAGTTTTGAGGATGTTTGATAGACATGTCATCCTACTCTAAAAAGGAAAGACAATGAGGGGCTATGAGATGCCCTACCATGTTCTAAAATTTGTCTTCCTCCAAGTTTATAGGAATAGTGGTCTCATACAAGGCTTTATCTAGGATCTCCTTGTGATTAGGAGATAATTTTAACAACTCCAAAATTGATATTTGTGATGGAGCCTTTTGTAATTGATCCACCAAACTATAAGGCTTTGTTGTGGGTGGTGTTTGTTTAGCAAAAATAGTTGGTGTTTTAGGGCCAATAGTAATAGGAGTACCCCCTTGTAGCGTAACCTTTGAGGATTTCCCCCTTATGATGGAATTAGTGGACCCTTGAATAGATTGATCTTTAATCACAACAACAATGATAGTATTGTCATAAGTATGAGCAAAGTTAACATTATGATTACCTCTTGCATTATTCACATTGTTTCCTCCATGGTTTGAATTGGAAGATTGTCCTTTTTCCTATTTATAGAAAGGATTTTTAAAGGCTCTGTGATCTTCATTAGTTTGAGGGTCGTCCACTTTTATCACACCATTGTCTATGAGATCTTGTACCACATGTTTGAGATGCATGCAATCATTGCTCTTATGTCCCCTATTTTGATGATACTCACAATGGTTATTCTCACTCCACCAATTTCGCTTGATTTGAGGTTCATATGGTTGTGCCCCCAATAAGTCAATAATTTTATTTGCAATAAGTGTCCTTAATGCATTCTCTAATGGCTCACCCAAATTAGTGAATTTCCTTTTGTGTGTAGGTGCAAAGAAAGGTTTAGGCTTGTAAGTCCCTTGATTATTCCCAAAATTGTTATTAGTTTTGTTGTTGTTAAAGGGCACTTTGGGTGCTTCATTCACATTATTGTCCTTAGATGATTTTTGAGTGAGATTGAAAGGGGTAGCCTTTAAAGTGTTAGCCTCTACCACTCCATCGTTAACCACTCCTTTATTTTTCTTATTCTCCATCCAAAATCAATTGTTGTTGTTGTTGTTGTTGTTGTTGTTGGAATTTCAATTTTGATTAGTGTTGGAGGTGTTGTTGTTGTTGTTTTTATTCTTGTTATCTTTGTAAATTTTGATTTCTCCACTTTTTATCAATACCTCTTTTTTTTTCACCCCATTCTCAATTAGGTCTTGGAATGAACTAGGACATTGTAGACTTAATTGATAGTTGATTTCATGATTCAAGATGTTGACAAAAATATCCATCTTTTCTTTTTTGGGTAGACATTGAGGGTATCTAGCAAATACCACTCTCCATCATTGTAGGAAACATAGGAATCCCTCTCCTTCTCTTTGTTTTGTGTTTCATAGATTAAGCATTGTAACTTCATGTTTGATGTTATAGGAATAGTGAGTTATAAACTTAGAGGCCAACTCCTCGAAGGTTCGAATGCTAGAGGGTAACTTTGAAAAACACTCCATTGCCATACATCCCAAACTTCTAGGGAATACCCTCATAAGGTAAGTTGTGTCATGCATGAACTCTAGACTTAGGGGAAAAAATTCCCTTAAGTGATTTTGAGGATCAGATGTTCCTTCATATTTGTCATATTTAGGATAAATAGCATTTGTTGGAAATGGAATCATGATTAAAGACTTATCAAAGGGAAATGGACACAAAGCTTCAATAGAAAAGGGTTTTGGAACCCCACTTTGTTTTATCATGTCCAATTTCATTTGAAAATTTTTAAATTGGTTGTTCATGATGTCAATGGGATTAGCCTCAACTTCTTCCTGTTTGAGTTTGGTGACATCATAATCGTGTGGAAGTTTGAGACCTATTTGTGCTAGGTCTAAGAAGTACTTCTCATTGTCTTTTTCTAACACTTTTTCCATAAGTTTCATGAAGAAAGGGCTTTTCATATCTTCATTAACCTTTTCATCAGTTAACTCCTCATCATTATGGTCAATGATGCCCTCATTGTTGTTATTGTTCAACCCTTGATTGTTAGGGTCCATGTTTGCTCCTCCATTGGTATTGTTATTGGATCCTTTGTTGTTAGGATCAACATTTCCCTAATTTTTCATATCCTTTTTGACATGATTGATTTGATCGAGATCTATATGGCCAAATGCGAAAGACATCCTTGGTTCTATTTCCTTGATGGGTTCTTGTAAGGGCCTTGAAGAAAAAGGATCTCCCAAAAAAGGACACTCTTGCCTTAGATAAGATCCATCTGGTTGTAGGGTAGTCTTAATGTAATGGGATCAAGTAAAAAATGGAATTAACATATATCAAATGAAGATATTAGGTTTTCAACTCTCTTAAGTGATCAATCTGTGGATAAATTTGCAAAATGCCCAATAATGGCATATTTTGATCTAGTTGAGTATACACAAAGTTAGAATGTTCAAAAGGGTATCCAAAAATAGAATTTTCTTGTTTTCAAACCCTCAGTATATACCCATTGTTTGCCCTTCTTTTTTTTTGGGTGGCTCTTGCCTATGTGTAGGTGCCCTTTTATTGTTATTACGCAGTCACTAGAATCTTTGTACATGGTGCTATGTAGTTAGCAAGCGGTGTTTTCCTGTTGATAGGGGGTCATAAAATGTTTATACGCGGCACTTTCCAGTGGCTTACACAGCTGTTGAATATTTGTAAGCAGCGTTTTAAGGTTTGTAAGTGGCCCAGTTTTGTTTGTACGTGGCTCTAAAATGTTGATACGTGGCGCTTTGCTGATCAAAGTTGAATTTATCAATTTTTTTTTGTATTTTCTTGATTTAAAAATTTAAGGGCTTTGATCAGATTTGTCAAAAAATAATCTTGCACGAAAACAAAGTACAAGCTCAACACACACATCAAAGTTGTACGATATCCCTAAAACCACACTAAAAGTGTATGTTCTCAGATGTTTTTACAGGTTTGCACAAGAATTTGTTCCTAATAGTCTACCTTAGAGTCAAACAAATTTGGCTTTTAATAATGACTCTATAAAGGTAGGTTTTCTATTTTATCAAGGTTTCAAGTCCCTTCCAATCTAAATCTTGCCAAGATCCTTTACCCCCTTGCAAGCTTCCCACATGCACGAAAGTATGATTTTGTGCAATCTCGAAGGACTACTCAAGGAAGTGAGGATGGCTTGCACAAGGTTTAGTCACTTTCTGATTAAGGTAAAGTGCATTTATTTATAGCGGGTCAGATGACATCATGGTAAAAGTGGATATCTCCCACTTTGGTTCATTCCCTCTCACCATCCTTGTAAGGCAATTCTTGGGAGGCAGGCCCTTTAAAGTTCTATTTAGCTAGCATGAATATGGAAAGCAAGAACTGAACTCAGTCCAACAAGTTTGGGAATCTGATTCACTCGAAGAGTGAAGATAATATCCCTGTTTTTTTTCTTTGTTCCAAACACCTCAAGAAAAATTGTTCATTTTCAACCTCTTGACAAGGAGGTTGTTAAAAATGAGATGTGTGGTTCAATTAATCTTCCCTTTCTTTCTACCACCCAAACTTGACACTTTTAGAATTTTGATCAACTTCAAAAAGTTGAGAGTATATACCTAATGTCTCATTTGAATGGAAAATAGTAGGGTGTCCCTAATTATTCTAGATTTAAAGAATTTGTCACAAGTTCAGGAATGCAAGCTTGATTAGAAAAATACCTGGTTTTTGAAGCTAGCATGGCTGGATGCATTTTTGATTAGTTGGCTTACTTCCACTCACCTATTGGCAATCATTCCCACTCTGGCTCCTCCAACAAGTTAGTCAGCACAAAAAGAGACAAAGTGAAGAAAACTTAGAAATCTAAAATGACAAATTCCCTCCTTAAAGCTCTTTTAATGAAATTTTATCAAATTAAAGCTTAAATAACTAGGCATGAAAATCACTTAAAGAGTGGGAAACTTTTCTTTGTAAGCAAAAAACACTTTAATGTAGTGATCATATAAGTGTTCCTCCTCAAATAAAATCTCTAAGAGATTAGCTGCATGTATTTGTTTGTCATTTTTAACCTTAATTCTCACCTCTTTGCTAAGCCTTATGACCCATTTCTCTAGTTTCTGCACTTTTAGGTGATTTTTCATCTGCATGATAGAAAAACACAAAGAGTCAAAATAGTGAACAAACTATTAAAAACTTGATTTAAAGTAGAAAGATTTACACGACATATAACAACTAAAAGGTGGCATTTAAATGTTAGTACGCGTAAATAGAAACTTTCAAAGTGGCTTTTAAATCATACTAAGTAGCTTAAATCAATCCATAGGTGACTAAAAAAAAATAACAGGCGGCACAAAAAGTATAAAACATGGCCGAGTTTTGCTGGCAAGCAACTCTTCAAAGTTAACAAGTGGCACACTTTATCTAGCAGGCGGTACACTTTATCTATCACGCAGCTGAAGAATGAAAGACAGAGATGAAAGAAACTTCGTAGGTGGCATTTTATTTTTTAGAGGCAGCTCTGAATATTGCATAGGCGGCTCTTCTCTTTTTTTTCTACAAAATAGCACAAAGATCAAAGAAAAACACACAAAATATTAAGATTAAAATGTTAGAAATGAGGCTTAAAGCCCCATGGTGGGCACCATTTGTGTGTGTGAAATTACACCTTCACGAAATTAAGATTATAAGAAACAACTCTATGGAAAGAAAATACTATTTAATCTAAGAATTAAAGTTTAAAACCCATAACATCTCATGGTTCTTATCTAAGATTTGTTAAGAGAGCTCTTAGTCTTAATCTCTCCAAAGGAAAATCCTAGAATGAGAAATAAATGATAAACAATGCTCTAATATAGCTCAAAATGCTCCAAGATATGCTATTAGATCAACAAATGCTTCTAAAGATGATGATCTAAATACTATGAAAATGATGAAATACTCTCAGAAGCTCTCAAATGCCTATAATAAGGATGCTTTGCTCTTGAAATTCTTGGATTCCAAACACAAAGAAAATGACATGTATTTATAGCAATTTCCCAAGGGTAGGGGGTAGAGTGAGTTGACCATGATCAAGCTTTGGTTGAGTCAAAAGCTTTGAGGTGTTTTCAAATGGAGGGAAAGTTGGTTGGTTGTCTCAAAGAAATTAGGAATTAAATAACTCAATCATTTAATTAATTTAGCCATGTAAGGGTGAATGGGTTGGATTTGATCCTTTTGATTTAAACCATACAATCAATTGATTAAAATCAATTGCATAATTTTGATTAATACCTTGTAGGCTTGAATTTAATTATTTGATTTCATGATTATTTAATCCTTTGATTTAATTTCATTTTTGTCTATTTTTCTTGATAAATGTCCATTTGATTTGATCCCTTTTAATGCATTGAGATGAGATTGGAGGCATTTGGCTGAGATTTACAATTTTGAATGCTTTGGCAAATGTAATGGTGACTACTACTCATACAGGAAAAGGTGTTGTAGAAGCGAAGCCAAGAAGTACCTCACCTAAATTCAAGAGGAAAGTTATGAGGAAGAAGTCTCCTATTCTCGATGCCACATTAGATGAAGTGACTGTGATTGGGTAAAAGCACAAAGCTGTGTCACGTTTCAGGACCACTTATCAGCACAACTACATTTGAGTATTTCTAAATAAAAATTATTTTTTGTCAAACATATGGTCTAGCTAGATTCATTCTAGCTAAGATAGATAAGTGGTTAAACTTTTTCAATTGGAAATGTCTATTACATGCATGTTTTATACCTATTACCAGAGAAATGAAATTATTTTAGAAAATCTATGTTTCAATAATCCCTACTCTTTTTAACGATATTTTTAAAAAATATTAAAAATACCCTTTTGTAGAGCTCAGAGTCAAGATTATTGTCATATAAATTTTATAATATTTTGATTATATCTAATATATTATAATTTTAAAATACAACAAGTAGGTATTTTAACATTAGAGAAGATGTTGCTTCAAATACATAAAAAAATAGTAAATCATATCAAAACAATTTAACATTTATATTTAACACTAGAGGAGAGAGTCTTCTTCAAGAATATGTAATTTTTTTCTGAATGGTGTAGATTTGATAGGGAAAATTTGCAGGGAGATGAAAACTGTCGATTTCTAATAAGTTCAACTTTAAGCAGTCATAACGGAGAAAATATACATTGAAAACCAATCTTTCTTCTTTTTTGCACTAGATATACATTTTATCTATAACATATTTTGAAATCAGAGGAAAAATAGATTATTTGCATATACTTGTTTGGAGGGAACTAGACCCCAGATTTTCAGCAGTTTTCAACAATGGAAAAATGGACTTCAAAAATTAAAAAACTATGTACATTCTTGTTCAAAAAAATTTAAAAAAATTATAGACATAAACGTAATCCATTTTTACACATTTTTTTAGTTTACATCATCCTCAAACTCTAAATACAAATTCCACCTTTTATGTCGTTAAAGTTGAACAATTTGCATGTTGTGGTCCTTTTTCTTTGTAAAAGTGTGACACAAGTTTGTACTTTTACCTGATTCCACCATGGGATGCCAATGTTTTATCTTATGAATAGATTGAGACTCTTCAAGAATTACTCAAGAGGAAGAAAAGAAATGAAGAAATGAAAAGAGAGTAGAAGAAAAAGTAGGTGTTACATGACATCAAAGATATATTTCTAAAAGATTTTGACATGGAAGATGACAATCCTCAAACGCTATCCTTGAACAGTTAGTTCATATTGTGCAAGAGGTGAATGATGAAAACATTGAAGCTAATGAGAAGTTATTGTAATGGTTTGAGAGGAAATTCTAGAACAAAGTACTAGCAAAAATCTCAGGAGAGATTGCGGTAAAGAAGGTCAAACTTTGTTCTCTTATCAAAATTTTTGAGGAAGTTGCAACTAATGTTTATTCTTTGTATAAGAAGTTATACGATGTTGAATTCTTCACAAAGGATAATCTACAAGCCATAGAGAAATTCCAATTAGACTTAAATTAACCTGGAAGCTCACTGAGTATGGATGCTAAAACTAGCTCCTTAGATTTTAATAGATTGACAAATGCACAATGGAGGATAGCCAAGCTCATGGCTAAAGATGGTCAGATTAGGACCAAATTGATTACTATCAAGAAATACCTAATACCTCATCTGGTGGTAATTTAGAAAGAACTTTTAGCTGCAAAAAAATTTGTTAAGAGAGATTTGCATCTCTCCACTACAGAAAGTTTAGTAAGTCTAGCTGCTGAGCTACAAGTCAAATTAGAGCTTATGAAGTTTGCTAAGGAAAGTTGGGACATTACATTTGCATACACCTTACAACTTCATAAATAGTTTTTGGACAAGCATAACTTGACGCCACCTGCAATCAGTGACAAAAACAAGGGGGAGTCTGACAGGACTAATAGGGATACAACATAAGAAGATCAATACATGTATCAATGTAAATATTTTCTTATGAAGGCATGTATACTATGTAAACTTTTGTATGTAGTAAGGTGTACATTCCTAGGGGGAGTACATTGTGTACTTAGGCAAAATTTTGGATGGAACGAATCCAAATAAATAATAAGTGTGTCTTTTCCACTAATATTAAAGGGGGAGATTTGTAATCCCTAAGTTTTGTTGATGATTAGTGATCAACACTTAGTCATTTACTTAGGCAGTTTTAGTTGGTAATCACTGTGGCTGAGCTAAAAATTCAAGGCCAAGCAAATTTTTCGAGCAAGTTTTAGGTTGCCAAGTTACATTGTGTCGAGATGAGTAGAATATTAAGTGTCAAGCAATAGAGATGTTAAGCACTGAGCAGAATAGTTTTTGCATACATGTCAAGATTGTTTCAAACTTTGATGTGAAATGGTTAGGCCAACTTGTATGAGATTTGGGCCGACATATGTACACATGTAATATTTTTCTACTGAGTTAATTACACATTTAATTGTTTTATACTATGCATGGCATGAAGCTAATCAAAAAATTGGAATGGCTTGGAGGCATAAATAATAGATCTTGAACGTTGATCTAGATCCCTCCAATAGATTTGTAAAGACATATAAGATTGCTTCTAACCATATTAAAAACATGTTGAAGAGGGTTGTGTGTTCATGTAAGATGAATAGTGAATTATTTTGTGAAAGATGCATAGATCAAGTAGAGTAACAGAGCAGTGAAAAGCAGAGAAAAGACATATCAGATTTTGAGATAACGGAAGGTATTGGAAAGAGAAGATCTGTCATCAACATCTGAGTGCATAATGAAGTAGCACTACTTGAAACATTCTAACAAGTGTATCAGGTGAAAATCTCTTAACAGAGTGGTTCTAGCAGACCATTTTAAATCTCTTAACAAAGTGGTTCTAGCAGACCAATTTAAATCTCTTATCTGAGTACTTACTTTACTGTAAGTTTAAATCCTTTGACAAGATAGATTGTAATGATCTTTAGTTCTTAACCAAACAGACCTTTAACTAGTTAGATTGCATTTTGTAATCAAACTCTTGTAGCCCTAATAGGCACACTTTATTTTTGTAGTAGTGAATATTTTTTGGGTGTCATCCCCACCCCAGTTTTACCTATTTGGGGTTTTGGGTTACCAAAATTCTATGTTATGAGTTATATATTTCATGTTGTGGATACTATCTAATGTTAAGTTAAATTCATATATGTATGAATGTGGATCAATTTCTTTTAAGTTGTTAAGTTTTAAGATCTGATTCACCCCCCCTCTCAGTATCTTGCTTTCTAAATATTGTACTTCCAACAATGTCCTAAGACCTCCAATTGCTCATCCAAAATTGAAACTTTTTTCTATAGGACATGACCGATTCCAAGCAACACAAGAAAGTGAAAACTCCATTGCCTCCCGTATACAGAGAACAAAATAATACAACTCGAGAGGATACAAGTACCAACACATTGTCGATTACATCAAGAAAGAATTTGACAGATGGGAGAAACTTGACAAAGTGATATACAACAACAAGATTGCTCGCTTCATGGGAAAGTATCATCTGAACACTGCTTTCATCATATTTGAACAATATGACTAGTTGGTCTCCCACAAAAAACAACTATTCCTCCTCTTCTTAAGCTCATGTAGCTTGCATTTTTATGACCTCCCTTAGGTTGCATCTTTAGAGTCACATCACACACTCATCCTAACATAATCCAACATCATCCAATCAAATCCTAGATCAACCTAGCATCATGATCATCCTAATCATCATCCAAAGCATCCTTAATCACATCCTTCACTTGGTATTGCATCTCCTTTTTGAGTTTCTTAGAGCCTACATCTTAATCCAACCCCATCCTTAAAAGTCCTTAACTAAGCATTTTTTTGGATAATCCTCTTTGCCTTTGCAACCTCATCACCTTGATCAAAAGGTTGGTTTGCATTGACAGAGAATCTCATCCATCGAAGACCACAAGTTTTTCCTAGGTAGACAATCACATCCACTTGATCCTACACTAGGGAAAGAAACCCTTAATCTGTGCATACACCAAGTCATACTTAATCCTTAAAAGCATATTCATCATCCTAGACACATCATAGTCCTAGCACCATCATCATCCTTAGCTTTCTAGGAACTTCCTTGCATTAAATATTGCATCTCATATCCCCTTAAGGTAGTCATTTCATGACAACTATTACATGAGCCACTAAGAAGAGGAAGAAGATGGACCCTAATCTAGCAGCTAGTTCATCCAATCCTGAAATTAGTGACACTAACACCATGGTTACCTATGCACCTCAACCCAATGAACAAATTGAACACATCTAGGTAGCCACTAATGAGGCTCCTACCATGAGTACCATAGAGACATTTATCAATCATCAAGGGGATGTCCACATGGTAAACACCATGAGTGGATGTAATAGCAGTTAGATACTCTTGGACATTCAAAAACAAGGCCTTCAACTCCCGCCTTGGATCATACCCACACTTCTCACACAACCTATAGAACTTCCAAGGGAACATCATCATCCCGCTAGAAACAAAGTTTTTGGTCCACTTCAGTGAGCTCTACAGGTGGTAACTCTTATAGAAAAAGTAGTCCTACCTTCCATCCCACCCCCCATCATGCACACAACACCTTCATCTACCTCAGGAGTCCCACCTCCTGATCCAACATCAGTAGCACAAACAATACCTCCTATCACTATGGAAGCACCTACACCTCCCCAATCCACAACTACTCCACTTTCACAAGCATTCCCAACATTTGTAGCACACTTTCCACCACCACCAGTTACCACCCAACAAACCACCTTTCCAACCATCCCCACTTAGCCCATTCAAAATGTGCCACCCAGTTCATAGCATCAAAGCACCCAAATCTTCATTCCTCTTCCACCTTTCTCTTCCACTATGTATTAGTAGCAGCCAACAAACTTCACCACAGGCATACCACCTACCAACGCCTATAACCAACCCTTATTTCTGCAAGGGTCCACATTCCCCACTCCACCAGCAATGAAACCATAATATATGCTAGCATTTGTGCCTCAAACATAATTCAACCCAAATCCTTCCATGCAAGAACCATTCATGAATCCCTTCACCATACCCCAAATTCCCATCCAACCAATCCAACAACAATAACCTATCCAACAGAAACAACCTATCCAACAACAACAACCTATCCAACAATGGAAACAACCTATCCAACAACAACAACAATCAATCCAATAGAAAAAAAAACCAATCCATGGGTGCCAGCAAGAAGTTGGGTCCACTTTTTGGGCAAAAAGTGAAAGTGTTTTTCCTGATTTTCAAGTTGTCTGTCAATTGATGTCAAAATGTGAGGCACTTAGAGATTGAATATCAAAAAAATCCACTAATAGAAAATGTAGTGCTCAGAGTCTATTTTTCAAATATGTAATTTATTTAAATACCCACATAGTAGAAAATATATTTAGTAGGCATGTTTAAAAACCTGTTTTTCAAAATGTCTGTTTCAGGACCATACCCCGCATGTGTACGGCCACCCTTTTTTGAAGTAAATAAATAAATTTTTCTAAATCCTTTTGGGGGAAGGTACCTAACACATTAAAGATTGGTCAGAATATTTTTTCTTATTTTTTAATTGAATATTTTTTTTTCTATTAATTTTTAATTGACTATAAAGTAAATTTTCAAAACCTCTCGTGTACAGCCACCATAATTTGATGAAAATTTCACTTTTTTGAGAATTTTTTTTATAAATTTTGAATAGAATTCTATGTAGATTGGTCACATATAATTCATTTTTTCATAAACCTAAAATCAAAAAAGTTATTAAAGTTTTAGTGAACCTTACTATTTCAACTTTAGGTTGGATTTGGCGTAATAATTATTGGAAAAATACTAAAATTTTTCATATCATTATAA
>MU213509.1:3455-17788 GCA_018584345.1 Thuja plicata
TCTTTCGCAGGCAATGATCCCAATCACTATCTTCAACTTAGTGATGACAAAGTCACCATAGGATAGATCTTGATGCTAACACCCAAGATAATGCTTTTTGTTTTTCTTGTCTCCAATGCTAATCCAAGGTTGAGTTCAAATATTCAAAGACGGCTTAATGAAATAATTAGGGTATGAAATCCAAGTCTCAAATGATGCTTGTAATCAGTATATCCAATCAATGAATTAATCACTACAAATCAAATTGTGTCTAGAGTAATGTTTTCTCAATGGTATTTTCTTATATCCAGCTTCTTGGTAGTTTTTTTATCATCAAATCGATGCAAATGAAATGGTTATCAAACAAACTCCTTTGATATTTGTATTAGTCTTACCTTTGGTTTTCAATCTTTACTTCTTTCTTATGTCAAGGATTGAGTCCCAACCTCTACAAGAATCAATGATATCAACTAAACAGGGGACACTAATATTATGGTAATTAAATAGTCTTCAAACAGTATAGACCCAACTCGATATACTCCTCCAAAATAGTGTTTATAAGCTATGCTAAACACAAGCAATTGAATGATAGATAACATGGAATTATGTCACCATCATAAAACAAAAATTGACCAAGGAATTATATCGCAGAAACAAAGAATGATTTGTCATCAATAACATATTCTTTCATTATGCTTTCAGATTACTGATTCTTTTATTTCATTTATTTCACAGGAAGCCCTAACCTGCAGGTTTCGTTGAAGACAATAAGAAAGTAATGGGTAATGAAAAAAATAAAATGGGGGGAAGCCCTAACCTGCAGATATCGTTTGATTCTCGAAAATGCCCTCCTCCCTCCAACGAGTGAAGTGAAAAATAAGTTTCACTTTTCACTTTTTTTTTTGTTTATATCCCGTATTCGTCGAACTTTTGACAACCTCAGGCTCATCAAAATTTCGATGAAATCGGGGTCATAAACAAAAGAATAATAATCTAACAAGTCAAAAAAGGCCTTGGTCAAAATTAAAGGTAGAAAATAGCTATCAAATGTATTAGTGTAGGTTCAAAATCTTGTTTGTGAGCCTTGTTGGATTTGAAAACTATTATAATATTTGTCTTGTCATCATGGATTATTGTCATTGATTTCTAATATTTTCTTTGGTGCTTTTTTTCTCAAAACCTCACACATGTGACTTCTACAGTAGTGATAAAATCTTTGCAAATAAAATAATAAAATAAAATTCATTACATCAGTAGACCGTTTGGTAAGTTATTCAAGTCCTTCAGGCTTGTTTGTTTTCTAGAATTGGGATAGAATTGCCATTGTCAAATTTTGGAATTGGAAAATGAATTCCATTTCCACTTAAATGGAAATTGGGGGTAAATCAAATTTTTTACTTTTTGAAGTCTATGATTGTCATATGTGTCTCAACTTCGTCTTCCTGTAACTTCGGCTATTTGCAGTAGGCTATTTGCATCTTCTCACTATGAATTCCAAGTAAACCAAACGGTTCCAGCCATATTCCAAAAACCATTTTTCGGATTTAAAATTTCCTAAATTGTCAAATACTGGAATTTGACAATTTCAACATTATTTAATTCCACCAAACAAACAAACCCTATGAATGAAATGGCATCATATTGATAACATATGAAAATACGCAACTACCAAATATAAATGGAGAGCTAAAATCAAAATTAAGGTAATATTACATAATTTAAGGAGCCCATGAAGAGAAATCTCTAAAAACTAGTGGAGAATAATGAATATCTAAGAAAATGCAGCCAATAATGAAGATTAAAAAATTGCAAGCTCAAGTATTTCTAGAATAAAAGATAGTAAAAATACTAAAAAAATAAGTAATAATGCTCACATAAATGTGAGTGTTGTAAATCGAGAAAATTGTATAGTACAATAGTATGAGAATGCCAAAATATAGTGGTCAATAATTATAAATATTAAAATTGTAAATTAATTTTAAAAATATAATCATGTCATTGCTTTGAGAAGGAGAATCATCAAAAAAGACTTACATAGTTAAAGTTCTTATACAAACTCAAAAATGACTATACTAGTATGAGATGAAACCACAATTGTGTGGATGTTCTTGCAACCTTAATGGACAAAATTTAAAATAGCTAGGAAACTGTTAGCAATTTTTCTTGTATCCCTCAGTTCTAAAAGAGAATATGCAAACCAGACTTGGAGATCTTCGTCCAACTCACATGAGTCTGCTTCTTCCTACAAACTGAGGGGAAAGAAAAGGCCAATTGATGAGGATTTGATCCTCCTACTTCAAGCTCCACACGCTCAGGTGGGTGCACCTAAAACATAACCAATCTGCATACATAAGCACTCTCTAGCTGAACCCCATTATGCAGATGCGACCGTGGATAGTTCTTAGACTTGTATAACTGGGAATCCAAGACTCAACCAATATTATACAGGATCCCGCCTACATAAGTTTTCTAAGAACTAGAGAAATGGTCAATGTTACAATAAGGATTAGATCCCAACCTACAGGCCCCTCCAACGTGCTGCCACATCATCTCCACGTCATCACCTTGCTGTCGACATGACTGTCTACACTACCACATGTAGTGATGACTTAATGGCTTAAAGCTCAAATCAAGATCATTTTTTCATCAAGCCATTAAGTCGACCGTTGATCTTCCTTTGGCACCACATCACCTTGCCATGTCACACTTGTAGGCCCCATCAAAATTTGGTTATTTTTTGTCTGCGGTCGCTGACACGTACTTTGAGGCACACCTTGCACACACGTGTAGAGCCTCTGGGCTTCATCTTCAAACTTCATACTGTTAGAATGAATTTAAAATAACTGAGAGGGGAGGGGTGAATCAGTTATCCTCAGGTCTAGATGTACCAATTAAAACTTTGCAGAAATTTAAACAACTCAGATCTACTCGGTAGCAGTAGCATATGTCAACAACTTAAACATGCAGTTTACTATTCAGATGTAATTAGCTTGCAAAAACTTAACAGTAAAACAAACAATAAACATTCACACAAGTTGACACAAGTATTTAACGTGGAAACCCAATTTGAGAAAAACCACCAGTAACATGCTACCAAGTTTTCACTCTTTTGAAGTGAGCTCTGTTAGGAGCCAACCCTATTAAAGGTTACAAAACACATTGCTAAATGTGACCTGGTTAAAGGATTTAATTACCCTATCAGGAGTGGCCTTGTTAGAGGACTTAGAACATTCTACCTGAATGTTACCTTGTTTAGAGGATTTACACAATGACTGTTAGGTCAACCTTGTTAAAATATTTTGACTGATACAATGGTTAGAAAGTAATCAGTAGTTGTGATCTGATACATACAACGTACTTTTCAAATCCATATCCAATTTTAGCTCCAATGCTAAGTTACTAAGTGGCCTCCATTCTCATCTCAAACTCCAGATCTTCTTGGAAATCCGTCAAGCAATCTCTCTCTGCTTCTCTGCTCAGCCTTCTTTGCTAGATCATGCCAATCAGTCAATTAACCATGCAATCCTCTTGCATACACACAAGCACATTACACTAATGAATAACCCCTTGAGGTTATGTTATACCTCTTCATCTAGGTTAGATAAATATTTTTCGCTTAATCAAGATCGTAGATCTTAGGTTAGGTCAGATCCAACGGATCATCCCATCATCACATTACCATTTAATTCTCTAAAGTAGTCTTTAATTAAATATTGAATCCATGCATTAATTGTGTTTACCCATGCATTAAATAATGTGGATCAATCTTTAATTAACTTTACATATCCCAATAAAATTAACTATGTCGGTTAGAGATCTTAAATCTCATCACTAATCAAAATACTGGCGCTCGGCCACCATTGTGTTCTCACTCGGCCAACACTGAACTTTCTCAGCAATTTCACTGGTGCTCAGTCGTCACTAGAAATTATGCTCGGCATACTGGTGCTTGGTACAAACCAACTAGTAAAACTGACATCAAAAGATAAACAACACATTGCTTTGCCAATGTGCCAGCTGATCAAGTACCCTTGTTATTTGCCTTAACTCAACCATTCCACTTGGTCTTCTTGTTAAATCTTCTTCATCAATCAAAAGATATGGTACTCAAATAGATAGCAATAGTCTCACCAGTTAATGTTTGACATCAATGACAAAACATCCATTGTTTGCATTGTAACTTTCCAACAATCTCCCTCTTTGGCATTGATGGCAAACACTAAACATTTAAAACAATAATTTAACAAGAATAGTTACCATACAATCCAAAAAGTCACCTGTGTTCCTTGATATGAACAAATCTTCATTAATGTCTTTAGCTTCATTCTGATTCTCATCTTGCAAAACTTTTCTCCCTCTGTGTTTGTGATCACACTGATGTCTTTCTGTTTCTGTTCATCAATCTCTTTTTCTCTAAGTAGTGAACTCTCCCTCTTTAAGTAAACTTCTCCCTCTTTGACAACAATGCCAAAGATGTTGACATCTTTATCATGTAGATTCTCCTGTTCATAACTCTATATCATGTTGTTCCTGTCATCTTGTTTTATGACTGATCTTGTTTTTTGTTCTTGTCCAGCTTCACAGCTTTAGGCAGCTTCCTAAAGTGTGACTGCCTGTGCATCAATGTGTCAAATATTCTGAATATAACATTTGATGCAACAGTTCCATACAAAAATTAATTAGCTTCAGTTAGGGGAATCACCTCTAGTTTACCTCGTAGATACTCATGAACATCTTTGGGTAGTGCTTTTGTAAATATGTCTACTAACTGTTCCTTAGTGTTCACATAATCCAGTCTCACTTCTTTCTTCTGAACTAGCTCCCTCAAGTAATGATACTTGATAGCTATATGCTTTGTCTTAGAGTGAATTACAGGGTTCTTAGAAATATTTATGACACTCGTGTTATCACAATATATGACAACTGGTTATGTGATCTCTTCTTTCATACCTTTCAGTAGTATCTTCAACCACACAATATTAGAACAATTGACTGCTGCTGCCACATACTCGGCTTTAACTGTAGATTGTGAGGTGCAGTTCTGTTTCTTTCTTGTCCATGAAATCAATCTTTTTCCCTAAAGAAATGCTCCTCCTGTGGTGCTTTTCCTATCATCAACGTGGCCAGCCCAATCAGAGTCAGTGTAAACTCTGAGCTCAAACTTGTCATTCTTTATGTAATATAGTCCATAGTCATTAGTTCCTTTCAAATATCTCAGAATCCTTTTCACTGCCATCATGTGAGTTTCCTTGGGATTAGAAAAAACCTACCAACAATTCCAACAACCAGGGCAATATCAGGTCTACTATGTACAACATATTGCATCTTTCCAATCATTGATCTGTAGAGGGTTTGATTGACTTCTTTAGTATCATCATCCTTTGTCAACTTCTATCTAGTAGCCATGGGTGTACTCACTGGTTTTGAATCTTCCATTCCAAAAAAATTTAGTATCTCTGACATATTTTGATTGAGTAATATAGATACCATTCTTCATTTGATATATTTGTAAGCCAACAAAAAAATTAATCTCACCAAATATAGACATCTCAAATTCAGTTTGCATCTCTTTTGCAAAGGTTTGGCATAATACATCTTGTCCACAAAATATAATTTCATCTAAAAAAATTTCAGCTAATAAAGTACCTTTATTTTATTTTGTCTTCAAATACAGGTTGTTGTTGTCATTAGTTCTTGCAAATCAAATCTTTATCAGATAATTGTACAATCTCTCATACCATGCTCTTGGCACTTGCTTCAGTCCATAAAGTGCCTTGTGCAATCTGCAAGCCATATTCCTCTTGTTTGGGTCAACAAAACCATTAGCTTGTTTAATGTACACTTCTTCTTCCAATATACCATTGAGGAATGCAGACTTCACATCCATCTGATAAAATTTAAAACCCCTCTAGGCTGCATATGCAAGTAAAGTTCTGACTCCTTCCAATCTTGCAAATGGGATGAATATTTCACCATAGTCAATTCCTTCCTCTTGTGCATAATCCTTGCATGCCAGTCTAGCTTTGTTTCTTGTCACTTCTCCATGTTCATTCAGCTTATTTATGAATACCCACTTAGTATCAATTACATTTTTGTCATTCATCTTAGGTACAAGTGTCCAAGTCTTGTTCTTTTCAATTTGTTCAATTTCTTTATTCATGGCTTGTATCCAGTCTTCATTTTTTAGAGCATCTTTTATTGTTTTAGGCTCAAAATCACATAATAGACATGTACCATCTCTCAACTTACTTCGTGTCATAATTGCAGAATCCTTCAGTCCAATGATTTGATTAGGATTGTGGAGCCTCCTCACATACTTTTCTAGAGTAGGTTCATGTTTTTCTTCAGATTCATTGTTCTCGTTCAATGTAGGTTGATTCCGTGACTAGGCATCTCCATCAGATAGCTCAACATTCACCTCCTTTTGCTCGGAAACTCTACTCTGTGACTCGACAGGTGCTAGCTGTTGTTCAGCAGCCTCACTCACAGGTTTAGGTAATGCATTAGAATCTTCCTCATATAGATAGACAAATGAGTTGTAACTTTTAGGTTCTTGTCTACTTTCAGCTTCATTTCTTTCTGCATATTCATCAATTCTAACATTTGCACTTTCCATAACTTTGTTAGTATTAGAATTCAAACACTTGTATGCTTTGCTTTTAGTTGAATATCCAAGGAATATACCTTCCTCTCCTTTAGCATCAAGTTTTCCATTTCTGTTGTCCTTTAGTATAAAACATTTGCTTCCAAAAACTTTGAAATATCTTACACTAGATGCATATTCATACCAAAGTTCATAAGGTGTAGCATTAGTACCTTTCCTGACTTGTACTCTGTTCAGGGTATAGACTGCAATACTTACATCTTCTTTCCAATATGTATGTGCAACATTTTTCTCCATCATTAGTGTTCTTGCACAGTCCATGATAGATATGTTTCTGCATTCAACAATACCATTTTGTGGTGGTGTCCTGGGTGCAGAAATCTATCTTTTTATGCCTCGGTCATTGTAGAAATTGTTAAACTCATTGGAAGTAAACTCACCTCCTTTGTCAGATCTCAAACATTTCAAACTTTTACCTGTCTCCTTTTCAACTTTTGCCAAGTACTACTTAAATAACTGGAATGCATCAGATTTTTCTTTAAGAAACATCACAGTCATCATCCTAGAATAATCATCAACAAATAGAATGAAATATCTAGCTCCACAATAACTTTTCTCTCCAGTCAGACCACAGAGGTTAGTATGAACTAATTCCATAATTTCCTCTGAAGTATGAGTCTTACTCTTGAAACTAGACTAAGTCATTTTTCCTAGTTGACATTGCTTACACATAGCATTTTCAAGTTTCTTTAACTTAGGCAAGCCTCTAACCTTTTTCAGTTTACTTATGATTACCAAGTTATCAAAGTTTACATGACACAACCTTTTATGACATAACCAAACATCATTGTATTGTGAAAACAAGCAGGTCTCTTTAGCTAAATCTAGATAGAACAAGTTACCTTTTGTTTGCTCACCACTTCCAACTAGTTCTCCAGTAGCATCATAGATCTTTGCCTTCTTGTGATGGAACTCAATTCTGTAGCCATAAGTATTCAACTGTGCAACACTCAGTAAATTATAGTTAAGATCATCAACCCAATAAACATTGTCACATCTTATCTTGCAAGTCATATTAATTATTCCTTTCCCTTTGATAAGACATGGTGCATCATTACCAAATTTAACATAACCACCTTTGCACTGATCTAAGGTCTCAAATTTATCTTTGTCACCAGTCATATGATGGGAACAACCACTGTCAATAATCCAACGGTCACCTTTACTCTTATAAGAAATTAGTGCAGTTTTCTCATCATCATTAGAATCATCTTTCATAGCAACATACACAACTTCTATATTATTGTCATCAAAATTGTTAGAATCATTGTCAGAAGCTTATTCATCTATATAGCAAGATTTATTACCTTTTTCTTTGTAATCCTTATACTTTCTGAAGTCTCGGTCATCCTTTCTATCTTTGTATTTGCTGTCCCTTCTTTCATCTTTGTCATTCTTATCAGGACATCTAGTAGCAATATGACCAACTTTGTTACATGAAAAACAAATTATAGGAAGTTTACCTCTGAAATTTCCTTTTCCTCTAGATAGTCTTTTTGCCATTAGTGCTTCAAGTTCTTCAAGATCATCATCATTAGTGTCACTATCACTGTTCACAAATTTCTTTCCTTTCTTTCATTTGTTGAGGAATAGCTGGGATCTAAATGCAGAATCAATAGCTTGTGGAGTGTAGTTATCAAACTTTGACATCTCAAATACAGTAAGTCTTCCTACCAGACCTTCTAAAGTCAGATTATTATTAGGAGTACATCTCAATTATTGAATTTCAAAGACTCTAATAGCATACACATGAAGAAGAGTTCTCGGAACCTTGCTCATAATAATGTTCTCATCAATTGTTCCATTTTCTCCTCTAATAGCATTAACAACTTCTATTATTCTACCACCGTACTGATCTATATTTTCTCCTTCTTGCATTTTCATTTCATAAAACTTACCTCTTAAGCTTTTAGATTTGGCTCTCAACACATTTGTGTCTCCTCCATAGATGGTTGTCAGGGTATCCCACATCTTCTTTGTATTTGTGCAGTTCTTTATATCATCAAATTTAGAATAGCTCAAGGAAGATGCAATCTCCAACATTGCTTGATTATGTTTTTTCTTCTCTTAACTGTGCAATAGTGAGAGGTGTAGTAGGTGATACGTAAGAATTTTCAATAAGGTGCTTAACATCATCTCCAATACCATCCAGATGCATTTTCATCAAACTCTTCCATGCAGGGAAGTTATCTTTGTTAAGATTCAGAACCTCCTTTTTATACATCTTGATCTTTTCGCTCCAAGTACCTTCAAACTATTTTCAAGAGAACTAGGCTCTGATACCAATTGTTAGAATGAATTTAGAATAACTGAGAGGGGAGGGATGAATTAGTTATCCTCGGGTCTAGATGTACCAATTGAAACTTTGCAGAAATTTAAACAACTCAGATCTACTCGGCAGCAGTAGCATATAACAACAACTTAAACATGCAGTTTACTGTTCAGATGTAATGATCTTGCAGAAAATTAACAGTAAAACAAACCATAAACATTCACACAAGTTGACACAAGTTTTTAATGTGGGAACCCAATTTGGGAAAAACCACTAGTAACATGCTACCAATTTTTCACTTTTCTGAAGTGAGCTCTGTTAGGAGCCAACCTTGTTAAAGGTTACAAAACACATTGCTAAATGTGACCTGGTTAAAGGATTTAATCACCCTGTCAGGAGTGGCCTTGTTAGAGGACTTAGAACATTCCACCTGAGTCTCACCTTGTTTAGAGGATTTACACAATGACTGTTAGGTCAACCTTGTTAAAGGATTTTGACAATGGTTAGAAAGTAATCAACAGTTGTGATCTGATACATACAACTTACTTTGCAAATCCAGATCTAATTTTAGATCCAACGCTAACTTACTGAGTGGCCTCCATTCTCATCTCAAATTCCAGATCTTCTTGGAAATCCATCAAGCAATCTCTCTCTTCTTCTCTGCTTAGCCTTTTTTTCTAGATCATGCCAATCAATCAATTAACCATGCAATGCTCTTGCATACACTCAAGCACATTACACTAATGAATAACCGCTTGAGGTTATCTTATACCTCTTCATCTAGGTCAGATAAATCTTTTCCACTTAATTAAGATTGTAGATCTTAGGTTAGGTCAGATCCAATGGATCATCCCATCATTACATTACCATTTATTTCTCCAAAGTAGTCTTTAATTAAATCTTGAATCCATGCATTAATTGTGGTTGCCCATGCATTAAATAGCATGGATCAATCTTTAATTAACTTTACATATCCCAATAAAATTTACTATGTCGGCCAGAGATCTTAAATCTCATCATTAATCAAAATACTGGCGCTCGACCACCATTGTGTTCTCACTCGGCCAACATTGAACTTGCTCAAAAATTTCACTGGTGCTTGGTTGTCACTAGAAATTCTGCTCGGCATACTGGTGCTCGGCACAAACCAACCAATAAAACTGACATCAAAAGATAAACAACACATTGCTTTGCCAATGTGCCAGCTGATCAAGTACCCTTGTTATTTGCCTTAACTCAACCATTCCACTTGGTCTTCTTGTTAAATCTTCTTCATAAATCAATATATATGCTACTCAAACATATAGAAATAGTCTCACCAGTTAAGGTTTGACATCAATGACAAAACAACCATTGTTTGCATTGTAACTTTCCAAGAATCTCCCTCTTTGGCATTGATGAAAAACACTAAACATTTAAAACAATAATTTAACAAGCATAGTTACCATACAATCCAAAAAGTCACCTGTGTTCCTTGATACAAACAAATCTTCATTAATTTCTTTAGCTTCATTCTGAATCTCATCTTGCAAAATTTTTCTCCCTCTGTGTCTATGATCACACTGATGTCTTTCTATTTCTGTTCATCAATCTCTTTTTCTCTAAGTAGTGAACTCTCCCTCTTTCTATAAACTTCTCCCTCTTTAACAACAATGCCAAAGACGTTAACATATTTATCATGTAGATTCTCTTGTTCATAAATCCATATCATGATGTTCCTGTCATCTTGTTTTATGACTGATCTTCTTTTATGTTCTTGTCCAACTTCACAGCTTTAGGCAGCTTCCTAAAGTGTGTCTGTTTGTGCATCAATTATCAAATATTCTAAATATAACATTTGATGCAACAGTTCCATATAGAACTTAATTAGCTTTAGTTAGGGGAATCACCCAATTTACCTCGTAGATACTCATGAGCATCTTTGGGTAGTGCTTTTGTAAATATGTCTGCTAACTATTCCTTAGTGTTCACATAATCCAGTCTCACTTCCTTCTTCTGAACTAGCTCCCTCAAGTAATGATACTTGATAGCTATATGCTTTGTCTTAGAGTGCAATACAGATTTCTTAGAAATATTTATGGCACTCATGTTATCACAATATATGACAACTGGTTCTGTGATCTCTTCTTTCATACCTTTCAGTAGTATCTTCAACCACACAATATTAGAACAATTGACTACTGCTGCCACATACTCAGCTTCAGCTGTAGATTGTGAGGTGTAGTTTTGTTTCTTGCTTGTCCATGAAATCAATCTTTATCCCAAAAGAAATGCTCCTCTTGTGGTTCTTTTCCTGTCATCAACATGACCAGCCCAATCAGAGTTAGTGTAAAATATGAGCTCAAACTTGTCATTCTTTATGTAATATAGGCCATAGTCATCAGTTCCTTTCAAATATCTCATAATCCTTTTCACTGCCATCATGTGAGTTTCCTTGGGATTAGCAAAAAACCTAGCAACAATTCCAATAGCTAGAGCAATATCAGGTCTACTGTGTACAACATATTGCAGCTTTCCAATCATTGATCTGTAGAGGGTTTGATTGACTTCTTTAGTATCATCATCCTTTGTCAACTTTTGTCCAGTAGCCATGGGTGTACTCACTGGTTTTGAATCTTCCATTCCAAAAAATTTTAGTATCTCTTTGACATATTTAGATTGAGTAATATAGATACCATTCTTCATTTGATATATTTGTAAGCCAACAAAAAATTTAATCTCACCAAACATAGACATCTCAAATTCAGTTTGCATCTCTTTTGCAAATGTTTGGCATAATACATCTTGCCCACAAAATATAATGTCATCTACAAAAATTTCAGCTAATAAAGTACCTTTACTTTGTTCTGTCTTCAACTACAGGTTGTTGTTGTCATTAGTTCTTGCAAATCCAATCTTTATAAGATAATTGTGCAATCTCTCATACCATTCTCTTGGCACTTGCTTTAGTCCATAAAGTTCCTTGTGCAATCTACAAACCATATTCCTCTTGTTTGGGTCAACAAAACCATCAGCTTGTTCAATGTACACTTCTTCTTCCAATATACCATCAAGGAATGCAAACTTCACATCCATCTGATAAAATTTAAAACCCCTGTAGGCTGCATATGCAAGTAAAGTTCTGACTCCTTCCAATCTTGCAACTGGGGCGAATGTTTCACCATAGTCAATTCCTTCCTCTTTTGCATAACCCTTGCATACTAGTCTAGCTTTGTTTCTTGTCACTTCTCCATGTTCATTCAACTTATTTTTGAATACACACTTAGTACCAATTACATTTTTGACATTCGGCCTCGGCACAAGTGTCCAAGTCTTGTTCTTTTCAATTTGTTCAATTTCTTCATTCATGGCTTGTATCCAGTATTCATTTTCTAAAGCATCTTTTACTATTTCAGGCTCAAAATCACATAATAGACATGTACCATCTCTCAACTTACTTTGTGTCATAACTCCTGAATCCTTCGATCCAATGATTTGATGAGGATTGTGGTGCCTCCTCACATACTTTTCTAGAGTAGGTTCATGTTTTGCTTCAGATTCATTGTTCTCGTTCAATGTAGGTTGATTCTTTGACTCGACATCTCCATCAGATAGCTTGACATTCACCTCCTGTTTCTCAGAAATTCCACTCTGTGGCTCGACAGGTGCTAGCTGTTGCTCGACAGCCTCACTCATAGGTTTAGTGAATGCATTAGAATCTTCCTTATATAGATAGACAAATGAATTGTAACTTTTAGGTTCTTGTGTACTTTTAGCTTCATTTCTTTCTGCATATTCATCAATTCTAACATTTGCACTTTCCATAACTTTTTTAGTATTAGAATTCAAACACTTGTATGCTTTGCTTTTAGTTGAATATCCAAGGAATATACCTTCGTCTCCTTTATCATCAAGTTTTCCATTTCTGTTGTCCTATAGTATAAAAAATTTTCTTCCAAAAACTTTGAAATATCTTACACTAGGTGCATATTCATACCAAAGTTCATAAGGTGTAGCATTAGTACCTTTCCTGACTTCTACTCTATTCAGGGTATAGACTGCAATACTTACAGCTTCTTTCCAATATTTCTATTCAATAGTTTTCTCCATCATTAGTGTTCTTGCACAGTCCATGATAGATTTGTTTCTACGTTCAACAATACCATTTTGTGGTGGTGTCCTAGGTGCAGACATCTGTCTTTTTATGCCTCAATCATTGCAGAAAATGTTAAACTCATTGGAAGTAAACTCGCCTCCTCTGTCAGATCTTAAACATTTCAAACTTTTACCTGTCTCCTTTTCAACTTTTGCCAAGTACCACTTAAATAACTGGAATGCATCAGAATTTTCTTTAAGAAACATCATAGTCATCATCCTAGAATAATCATCAACAAACAGAATGAAATATCTAGCTCCACAGTAACTTTTCTCTCCAATGGGACCACAGAGGTCAGTATTAACTAATTCCAGAATTTCCTTTGAAGTATGAGTCTTACTCTTGAAACTAGTCTTAGTCATTTTTCCTAGTTGACATTGCTTACACATAGCATTTTTAGGTTTCTTTAACTTAGGAAACCCTCTAACCTTTTTTAGTTTACTTATGATTACCAAGTTATCAAAGTTTACATGACAACCTTTTATGGCATAACCAAACATCATTGTATTGTGAAAACAAGCATGTCTCTTCAGCTAAATCTAGATAGAACAAGTTACCTTTTGTTTGCTCACCACTTCCAACTAGTTCTCCAGTAGCATCATAGATCTTTGCCTTCTTGTGATGGAACTCAATTTTGTAGCCATAAGTATTCAACTGTGCAACACTCAGTAAATTATAGTTAAGATCATCAACCCAATAAACATTTTCAAATCTAATCTTGTAAGTCAAATTAATTGTTCCTTTCCCTTTGATAAGACATGGTGCATCATTACCAAATTTAACATAACCACCTTTGCACTGATCTAAGGTCTTAAATTTATCTTTATCACCAGTCATATGATGTGAACAACCACTATCAATAATCCAATGGTCACCTTTACTCTTATAAGAAATTAGTGTAGTTTTCTCATCATCATTAGAATCATCTTTCATAGTAACATACACAACTTCTATATCATTGTCATCAGAATTGTTAGAATCATTGTCAGAAGCTTCTTTAGCTATATAGTAAGATTTCTTAGCTTTTTATTTTTAATCCTTATACTTTCTAAAGTCTCGATCATCCTTTCTATCTTTGTATTTGTTGTCCCTTCTTTCATCTTTTTCATTCTTATCAGGACATCTAGCAGCAATATGACCAACTTTGTTACACGAAAAAAAAATGATAGGAAGTTTACCTCTGAATTTTCCTTTTCCTCTAGATAGTCTTTTTTCCATAAGTGCTTCAAGTTCTTCAAGATCATCATCAGTAGTGTCACTATCACTGTTCACACATTTCTTTC
>MU213511.1:0-11553 GCA_018584345.1 Thuja plicata
TTTACCTCAGGATCAAAGTTGACCTTTCTGGGTCAAGGTCGACCATGACCTTGACCTAGGTCAAGGTCCAACTCAACCTTGACCTAGGTCAAGGTCCAACTCAACCTTGACCTAGGTCAAAATTGACCTTTTTCTGACCTCAAGTCCAAATTTTAGATTTTCAGGGTTCCGGGATGTCAGGCTTTGAAAAGAGTTAATTCCTACTTCCAGGTTGACTACTTCAGTCTTCGAAGAAACAAATCTTAAATTAAATTTAATATAGGTCCTCTTGTAAGGGTATAGGTCTAATTGGAATTTAATTCTCCTATGTAGGCCTCTCTAAAAGATTGTTTCCTAGATTCATATATAAGGAAGCTTTCTCCTCTCATTTTCTCTAATAGTCTAAGATTTGATAACCATAAGCAAGAGCAATCTAAGACAAAGAGTCTAAGACTTAAGAGGTGAAATCTAAAGGTGAAAAATAAATATTTGAAGTTAGCCAAGTAGCCATTAAAGCATTCACCCATTCTCAAGCATTTAAGCACTTCTAAAGAACTCAATTCATCAAGAAGATCCATTGGTGGCCATTGAAGGATTCAAAATCCATGGAGCCCTCTTGTTGAAGATTTCTCCATCCACATTCCTCCAAGCCTCTTCCTATCCAAATATCCATGTAAGATTGGTGTTGAAGATCCAAAAGCAATTGATTTGAGAAATCCTACATTCTACATCCATTTGGTGCATGCATACTTGTGGATCCACGTATTCAAATCTTCCACAAGGACTTCTTCAAGCAAGGTGAATTTGTTCATTTAATTTGTTTCATTTATGCAATTTCAATTATACTTTGAGGTTAATTCTAAAACTAGGGTTTGACCAAGGCAAACCCCTCCCCCCAATAAACATATTTATTTTTCTTGCAGGTACAATTTTGGAACAATGGATCAGAGTGCAGATTTGGATACCCTTTTTGGCAAAATTTCAGGATCCAGAAAAATATTTCTTGTCGGAGGATTTTTAGGTCGATTCTTCCCTAGATCAGAATCTGAAATTCTAGGTCAATGGTGAGATTGACTGGAGGTTCAAAATCAAAACTGTATTAGAACAGAAAATTTTTTTTGGGTTTTGTTCGTCTCTCCATTTCTATTCGAGATCTGGACTTTGATTTTCCAGAAACTAAGTGCAGACCCCTGAAAATAGAATTCTTTAGATCTGTAACATTTCAAGGTTAGTACTTTTCTCCTATCCATTTCAACAAAAAATATTAATCTAGCTATATCTATCACACATTATTTTCTATAAATGGGTATCTAAGATCTTCTTTATTCTTATTTCCAATTGATTGATTCATATATGCATTATTCCTTCCTTTGGGGTTAATCAATTTGGATCCTTCCTTTGTGTATTTAAGGATTAAAGGAACATCTTATTTATCCCTCAGATTTCAATAAACATTCTAAATTTTAAATGTAACAACATCCATCTTATCTTACGTTAGGTCATCATATCTATTATATATCTTACATTGTAGATGTACCCTTTCTTATGTTACATTTTGGTGAACCCGTGATAGACAACTCTTTCTTTCTGGTGTTATATTTACATATTTTATGTTAGTTCTTTCATGCATATTATATTATATTTCTTTTATGTTCTTGCATTTACATTTCAAAAATTAAAAATCAAAATCTTGTGTTTCCTAAATTAGTTCATTTGCATTGCATTGGTGTATGAGCTTTACCACTTCTACTCCAACTTATAGTATCCCAGTTAGAAGAAGTCATACAATTATGGGTTCCTTTAATCCTCAGTCATCCTCTCCTTTCCTTAGGAGCCTGGATGACAATTTGATCAGTCATGATTCTAATCCTTCTGTGGAGCATAACTCTTCTCACTCATCTCATGATGAGGATGATGCTTTAAGAGTTCATCCTAAACAAGTGCAAAAACATTCAACTGAACTTGATAAAATGGGAAATTGGCTTATTCAAGAAAACCATAATCAAGATTATATCCAAGCTATAGAGGCTCTTAAGAAATTCCTTCATTATAGTGATCAAGGTATTAATCTCTCGTGTGGTATCATTCATAAATTACATTTGAATGTTAAACCTTTAGCTCAAGAGGCTCAATATCTAGGATTCACTCATCCTGTCACTAGTGAGAGACCTTCTTCTATTACTTTACCTAGCATTCCTACTTATACCCCTCCTTTGATGACTACATCTCTCCCAATTTCATCTATTCATGTCGGTGTTCCACCAGTATCTCTACCTACCTCACAACCTTCATGTCATAGTGTGCCTTTTATGTATTCCTATCCCCTTCCAACTATGGCTCCAAGTGTTCCACTGGTTGTGTCTTCCATTCCTAGAGCTTTCTACACTTTTCCTATTGTTCCTAATATTTCTATACCACCTATTTCTTCTAATGATTCCACAATTATTAGTTTGGCTCAAACTATGTCATCTTTACAACAACAACTTGCATCCTTAACCCAATTAAATTTTAGCATTCCTACATGTGACATGGGTAGTCCTTTATCCTTATACATTATTCATGCTGCTATCCCTTAGAAAGCCAATATGCCTCAGCATGAGAATTACAATGGTAAAGGAGAGCTCGCTACTCATGTTAAAATATTTCAAATTGTTTGTAGTGATTGTGCTCATGACCGTAGGATTTTAGCTAAGTTATTTTCTAGGATTTTTCATGATAAGGCCTTGCAATGGTATTGTTCTTTACCTCCCTATTCTATTTATTATTTTCCTAAACTTTCTAATACCTTCATTCAACAATTTCAAAATAACATTGGTCCGCAAGTGTTCTTAACTAATTTAATGCATTGTAAACAAAACATTAAGGAAAAATTGACTGATTATATTGGTAGATTTAAGCATTTGTATGCTCAGATTTCTTATCATGTTCCTAATATTGATATTAAACATATATTTATTTAAAATTTACAAAAGGATATTAGAGATAAGATTCTACTTACTGAATTTACCTCTTTTCAACAACTTTGTGCAGCACTTCATCATTATCAATTACAAGTGATTCAATTTGAGAGAAACACTCCAATGGCTCTTATTCCAGTTGATAAGAGTGATGCTACTCCTAATCCTAATAAGTTTTAGAAACCTAACAACTATATCAATATTAATCAACAGACAAATGCGGTTGTTGATCAGGTTGTTGTTGCATAAAACAATTCCACTTCTACATCCACTGCTTTCTGTATGAATTGTGCATTTACTCCTCTCTCTAAATATTTACATTCTATTATGATTAGGTTGTTAAGTGCTAATATGATTATCTTTCCTCCTATTTGGCCTCTCCTTCCTACTACAATAGCATCAAAATACTTTAATTCTAATGATTTTTGCCAATACCATCACCAGAATGGTGATGATACTGAAAAATGTTATTCTCTAAGGCATAAAGTTCAAGACTGAATTGATTCTAATGCAATATCTATTGATAATTTTGATGGTAATGGGAATATATCTATCTCTCCTCCTAATCAAAACCTTCAAATATATATGAATCCTTTACCTACACATGATACTAATACCATCACTCAACCATCTTCTATGAATATTATTTACGATTCAAAGATGGATGATCTTAATCACCTTTTTAATCATGTGGAGTGCATTGTTCCACCTCAATCTACTATTCAAGATACTATGCCTCCACCTCAACTTCAAGTTCCACCTAAACCTCAGAAACAAACTAAGGATAAATGACCTCGAGAACTTCCAATTACCTTTGATGATTCTGAGACTATTAAGGCTCCCGATGGTCCCTTTTATATTTATGATAGGATTGCTAAGATACTTACGCATGGTTTTCTTGTTGATCCCACATATTTAACAAATTTCATTACTAAGGAAAACCTTTTTATGAAAAGCCTACAACATGATTGTTATGATACATCTGATGAATGGATCCAAACATGTAATGGTTTTCTCTATCCTACACTTGTTTCTATTAACTTTCTTGTTGAACTTTGTGGCAAATTTGTAGATACTACCTTCATTTTCATTCCTACTTCTGATCAATTTCAATTCAAATTTGGTTTTCCTTGGATAACTTCTATGCATTCTATTGCTTCTCCTATTCATAAATGTCTTAAGTTCATTCATAGTGGAGAATTGAAAATGATTAATCATAGTTTGTATCAACCTTCTATGCCTAGAGATTGTTCTACCCTTTATTTCTTTTGGCCTTCATTACCTAATTCATGTCCTCCTCACTTTGACAACCTTTTTAGTTCACATCAATCCTATAAACATCTCAAGATTGGTGTGTTAAGCATGCCTCCGATAGATATTAACCATGGTATATTTCCCACTCCTTCCATACCTCCTTATCCATTACTACTAGCACCATTACTCAACCTCCTAGTGTCACTTCTCATCCTACTGTGAATCCTACCAACCCTCCTGTTGAACATGTGAAGGAACTAGTTATTATTCCTCCTATTTCTCAACATGTGTCAAATAAAGAAAAATGTAACACATCTGCTAATGAACATTGTAAGAAGCATAGAGATAATGCTAGGGCCTGTGCTTTTGTTCTTCAAAATTCTTTACCTTCTTTTGACCAACCTATGCCTAATGTGTTGGAGGAATTTAATGCTCATAATGATGATGTTAAGATGAATGGGTATGATGATCCTATTCACATCTTAGATCCTATTTTAATTAATCTTGATGAAGAGGATACTCTTGATGATCCTGTTTATCTTAGTGATGAATATGAGACCATCGATCTTGATACTGATTTACCTCACATGCTTTCAAATCAATTGGTAATTACACCCAGTATTGAGCAATGCAATTCTCAAGAGGATCCTTGTTTGGAACTAGCTATTATTCCTACTGTATTAGATATAGTCCCTATGCAAGTTTCCCACCTTCCCTAAATGATATAAACCAAGATGGGGAGAGTAGGCGATGCATCTGATTGGATTATCCTTTATCGTATCCCTTTTTGTGTTTTCCTGTTGTATTGTGCTTCTCTTATAATTTTCTTTCTAAATGTTTGTTAGACTCTTTTATACGACCCGTGTTACTTTGTTGGTGCAAGGTGATAAAGGAATCAAACCTATTGTACAATTCCTCTATATGTATCTTTACTCTTCTATATGTTGTTTTCATGTTATGTTTTACTTGTGCTATTGTTCGTAAACATTTTCATTGTGTAGTCCACTTGGATCTACAACATGGTAGCACTGATTCTTTTTTGTCTCCATGTTGTGGTCCAAAAAGACTCTTCTTCGTAACTCTTGAGCTTTCTTTCCTCCATTATGATTGTAGTTCTACTTTCTTTGGGGAATTATGTTAACTCATTTGCAATAATATCATATCTATATATACATATTATCTTATGATCATACTGACACCACAGTAGGTAGATCCCTTCTGTGTTCTTTGTATTTTTATGTGGTATTTCCCTTCATTTGTCTTTGTTTGGGGGTATCTCGTAGTGGAAACGTAATCAGTAGATTTGTTTATGTTTCTATTAAATACATTGCTCCTAGTAAAGTGTTAGCAATGACTTTAATGTGGGGGCATACACTCTACTCCTTTTTTGCACACATGCACATTCAAAATATTTGCAAAACTTAAAACTTTTTTCCCTTTATATATTAAAGACTAATCCTTAAAGCATGTATATTTACCTTATAGGATCTCTTTATCCCTCTAGTTTAAATATATATAGATCTCTTGATCCCTCTAGTTTCAATTTACAAGGTTTTGATCCCTTAAGGTTGGAAGGTGTCCTTAAGACCGCATCTCCCTAATGTGTTGACTAGTGAGTAGCCACATTCACTAGGCGGTTCAACTCCATCTTTCCAGTTGCACTATTTCCTTGTGTGGTTCACAATGGAACATAAGTTCTCATTGGGCGAGGTAATCAAACCCTCTCTCTTTCTCCTTAACTGGTGATGTCTCTTATATCATGATCTTAGGGTTGACAAAGAATTAAGTCATTGTGGGCTTGAGGATTCCTTTGTCCCTTTTGATTTCAATAAGATTATTCGGTCTTTATGATCTCCTTTACCAAGAGTTTGCATTGAGTCCATAATCTTGCTAAAGTGGGGGCTAAATGTATATTCAAAAAATAGATTCACTTCCATTGTAGACTGGTTTAGCCTTCCAAGTAAGTGGTTTGGGGTCATGTTAAGTGCCTTGAATGGGTCTCTGACTTGGATCTATATTTTTCCCCTTGTTCGGCCCCATTTTCAACTTTTCCAGCCTATTTCTAACAATCCAAACTGCAAACTGGATTTTTGACAAAAGGGTCAAAGTCAAACTTTCTAGGTAAAGGTCGACCTCAACCTTAACCTAGGTTAGAAGTGACCTTTTTTATGACCTAAGGTCCAAATTTTAGATTTCCAAGGTTTCTGGATGTCAGTATTTGGAAAGAGTTAATTCCCGCTTTCGGGTCAACTATTTCGGTCTTTAGAGAAACAAATCTTAAATTATATTTAATATAGGTCCTCTTCTAGGAGTATAAGTCTAATTGGAATTTAATTCTCCTATGTAGGCCTCTCTAGAAGATTGTGCCTTAGATTCATATATAAGGTAGCTTTCTCCTCTCATTTTCTCTAACAATCTAAGACTTGATACCCATAAGCAAGAGCAATCTAAGACAAGGACTTGAAGACTTAAGAGGTGAAATCCAAATGTGAAGAAAAAATATTTGAAGCAAGCCAACTATCCTTTGAAGCATTCATCCATTCTCAAGCATTCAAGCACTTCTTAAGCACTGAATACATTAAGAAGATCCATTGGTGGCCATTGAAGGATTCAAACTCCATGGAGTTCTCTTGTTGAAGATTTCTTCATCCACATTCCTCCAAGCCTCTTCCTTTCCAAAGCTCCATTCAAGTTTGGTGTTGAAGATCCAAAGGTAATTGATTTGAGACATCCTACATTCTACATTCTACATTCATTTTTTGCATGCATACTAGTGGATCCACAAATTCGAATCCACCACAAGGGCTTCTACAAACAAGGTGAATTTATTTGTTTACTTTGTTTCATTTATTCAATTTCAATTATAATTTAAGGTTAATTCTAAAACTGGGGTTTGACCAAGGTAAACCCCTCTCCCCAACAATCAAATCCATCTTTCTTGCAGGTAAAATTTTGGAACAGTGGATCAGAGTGAAGATTCTGATACCCTTTTTGTTAAACATTCGGGTTCTAGAAAAAGATTTCCCATCAGAGACTTTTTAGGTTGATTCTTCCCTAGGTCAGAATTTGAAATTTTGGGTCAATGGTGACATTGACTTGAGTGTCAAAATTGGAACTGTGTCAGAATGAAAAAAGATTTCTGGGTTTGGTTATTCTTTATGTTTCTATTTGAGATTTGATCTCATATTTTCTAGAAATCGAGTGCAGACCCCCCAAAAATAGAATTCTTCAGATCTGTAAAATTTCAAGGTTATTACTTTTCTCCTATGCATTTCAGTAAAAGTTCTTAATCTATCTAAATCTATCACACATTCTTTCCTATAAACGGGTATTTAAGATCTTCTTCTTTATCTTATTTCCAATTGATTGATTCATTTATTCTTTGACCCTTGCTTTGGGGTTGATCAATTAGGATCCTTCCTTTGTGTATTTAAGGATAAAAGGAACATCTTATTTATCCCTCACATTTCAATAATAATGCTTAATTTTAAATGTAACAACATCCATATTATCTTACAATAGGTCATCATCTCTATTATATATTTTACATTGTAGATGTACTATTTCTTATGTTACATTTTGGTGAAGCTGCGATAGATAACTCTTTCTTTTTGGTGTTAGATTTACATCTTTTATGTTAGTTCTTGCATGCATATTAGATTATCTTTATTTTATCTTCTTGTATTTACATTTCAAAAATTAAAAATCAAAATCTTATGTTTCCTAAATTAGTTCATTTTCATTGCATTGGTGTATGAGATTTATCACTTCTAGTTCTACTTATAGTATCCCAGTTAGAAGAGGCAGTAGACTTATGGGTTCCTTTGATCCTGATTCTTCCTCTCCTTTCCTTAGGATTTCAGATGAAAATTTGATCACTCATGATTCAAATCCTTCTATGGAGCATAACTCTTCTCACTCATCTCATGATGAGGATGAGGCTCTAAGATTTCCTCCTCAACAAGCGCAAAAACTTTAAACCGAACTTGATAAAATAGGAAATTTTCTTACTCAAGAATACCATAATCAAGATTCCATCCAAGCTATAGAGGCTCTTAATAAAGTCCTTCATGATAGTGATCAAGGTATTATTCTCTTGTGTGGTATCAATCATACTGTGCATTTGAATGTTAAACCTATAGCTCAAGAGGTTCAAGATCTAGGGTTCACTCCTCCTATCACTAGTGAGGGACCTTCTTTTGTTCCTTTACCTAGCATTCCTACTTATACCCCTCGTTTGATGGCTACGTCTCTCCCAATTTCATCTATTCCTATGAGTGTTCCGCTGCTATCTCTACCTACCTCACAACCTTCATATCATACTATCCCTTTTACTTATTCCAATCCTCTTCCAACTTTGGTTCCAAGTGTTCCACCAGTTGTGTCTTCCATTCCTTCCACTTCCAACACTTTTCCTATTGTTCCTAATATTTCTATGCCACTGATTTCTTCTAATGATTCCACAATTATTAGTTAGGCTCAAACTGTGTCATCTTTACAAAAACAACTTGCATCCTCAACCCAATCCAATTTTATCATTCCTACATGTGACATGGGTAGTCAGTTATCCTTACACATTATTCACACTACTATCCCTCAGCAAGGTGATATGCCTCATCTTGAGAATTACAATGGTAAAGGAGATCTCGTTACTCATGTTAAAACATTTCAAATCCTTTGTAGTGATTATTCTCATGACCATAGGATTTTAGCTAAGTTATTTGCTAGGAATTTGCATGATAAGGCCTTGCAATGGTACTATTTTTTTGGTCTCCCTAATCTATTTATTCTTTTCCTAAACTTGCTAATACCTTCATTCAACAATTTCAATATAACATTGGTCGGCAAGTATCCTTAACTGATTTAATGCATTATAAACAAAACATTAAGGAAAAAATGACTGATTATATTGGTAGATTTAATTATTTGTATGCTCAAATTTATTATCTTGTTCTTGATATTGATATTCAGCATATGTTTATTTCAAATTTACAAAAGGATATTAGTGATAAGATTTTTCTTATTGAATTTACCTCTTTTCAAAAACTTTGTGCAACACTTCATCATTATCAATTACAAGTGAGTTAATTTGAGAGAAACACTCCAATGGCTCCTATTCCAGTTGATAAGAGTGATGATGCTCCTAATCCTAATAATTTTCAGAAACCTAACAACTATATCGATCTTCATAAATAGATGAATGCAGTTGCTGATGAAGTTGTTGTTGCATCCAACAATGCCACTTCTGTATCCACTGCTTTCTATATGAATCATACATTTACTCCTCTCTCTGAATCTTTATATTCTATTATGAGTAGGTTTTTAACTATTAATATTATTGCCTTTCCTCATATTTGACCTCTCCTTGCTACTATAATAAAATAAAAATCCTTTGATTCTAAAGCTTGTTGCCAATACCATCACCAGAATGACCATTATAATGAAAAAATATTATTCTCTAAAGCATAAAGTTCAAGACTTAATTGATTCTAATGCTCTTTTTGTTAATAATTTTGATGGTAATGGGAACAAATCTAACTCTCCCACTAATCAAAACCTTCAAATATATACGGATCCTTTACCAACACATGATACTAATACCATCTCTCAACCATCTTCTATGAATATTGTTTACGATTCAAAGATGGATGATCTTAATCACCTTGTTAATCATGTAGAGTGCATTGTTCCACCTTAATCTACTATTCAGGATCCTTCACCTCCACCTCAACTACAAGTTCCACTTATACCTTAGAAACAAACTAAGGATAAATGACCTCGGGAACTTTCAATTAACTTTGATGATTCTGAGACTATTAAGGCTCCTGATGGTCCCCCTTATATTTATGCTAGGATTGCTAAGATACTTATGCATGGTTTTCTTGTTGATCCCACATCTTTAATAAATGTCATTACTCAGGAAATTTTTTTTATGAAAAACGTACAACATGAAATTGTTATGATACATCTGATGAATAGATCCAAACTTGTAATGGTTTTCTCTATCCTACAGTTGTTTCTATTAACTTTCCTGTTGAACTTTGAGGCAAATTTTTAGATATTACCTTCATTGTCATTTCTACTTCAGATCAATTTCAAGTCAAATCTGGTTTGCCTTGGATAACTAATATGCATGTTTTTGCTTCTCCTATTCATAAATGTCTTAAGCTCATTCATAATGGAGAAGTGAAAATGATTAATTATAGTTTGTATCAACCTTCTAGGCCTAGAGATTGTGCTACTCTTGATTTATTTTGGCCTTCAATTACCTAATTTATGTCCTCCTCACCCTGACAACCTTTTTCATTCATATCAAGCCTACAAACATCACAAGATTATCAAGTTAAGCATGCCTCAGATAGATCTTAACCGTGGTATTTTTCCCACTCCTTGCATACCTCCTTTATCCATTACTACTAGCTCTATTACTCAACCTCTGAGTGTCTCTTCTCATCCTACTATGAATCCTACCAACCCTCCTATAGAACTTGCGAAGGATCCAGTTGTTATTCCTTGTAGTTCTCAACATCTGTCAAATAAAGAAAAATGTAACAAATATGCTGATGAATGTCGTAAGAAGCATAGAGATAATTCTAGGGCTTGCCCTTCTATTCTTCAAAATTCTTTACCTTCTTTTCACCAACCTATGCCTGATGTGTTGGAGGAAGTTAATGCTCATAATGATGGTGTTAAGATAAATGAGTATGATGATCCTATTCGCATCTTAGATCCTATTTTAATTAATCTTGATGAGGAGGATACTATTGATGTTCCTATTGATCTTAGTGATGAATATGAGACCATCGATCTTGATACTGAATTACCTCATATATTTACAACTCAATTGATAATTACACCTAGTACCAAGCAACCCAATCCTCAAGAGGATCCTTTTTTGGAACTAGCTATTATTCCTATTGTATTGGATATAGTCCCTCTTGTGGGTTTCCCACCTTCCCTAAATGATATAAAACAAGATGGGGAGAGTAGGTGATGCGCCTGATTGGCTTATCCTTTATGGTAGCCCTTTTTATGTTTGCCTGTTGTATTGTTCTTCTCCCATAATGTGTTTGCTAAATGTTTGTTAGACTCTTTTATACGACCCTTGTTACTTTTTTGGTGCAAGGTGATAAAGGAATCAAACCTTTTGTACAATTCCTCTATATGTATCTTTACTCTTCTATATGTTGTTTTCAAGTTATGTTGTACTTGTGCTATTATTTATAAATGTTTTCCTTGTGTAGTCTGCTTGGATTTGTAACATGGTAGCACTGATTCTTTTTGGTCTCCATGTTATGGTCTGAAAAGACTCTTCTTCGTAACTCTTGAGTTTTCTTTCCTCCATTGTGAATATATATATATA
>MU213511.1:39745-65654 GCA_018584345.1 Thuja plicata
CAAGGTGTACAAATTCCCAGAAATGCAGAAGAAGGCACTTTATCTTAGTGCGTTTATAGAAAAAAGAATATATCAGAAGAGACATACAAGCTCAGAAGTCAGAAAGAAGAGTGAGCTAGAAGATCACAAGAAGAGATCCCGGAACCTGTAGAACCCAAGCAATCCACCAGAGTGCATAAACTGCCAAACTCGGAGGAGAGAAAACCTGGAGCACAATCTAGAAAAAATAGTCTTGCAACTAAATAGTTCACTAAACCAGCTTTCCGACGATATCTCATTTTCCAAAAACGGAGTCCGGATGAGACAGATATGACTCCCGGAAGGAAAAAATAGACATCAGACTTTGACAGAAAAAAACACTGTCAAAATAGCAGAACCTAAAACCCTAACCTCCATCATCGGAAATTTCTCAAAAAGAGCTTTCCGACGGTATATGGAAGTCAGAAAAAGACCCCCGGATGCTCAAGATAGAGCGAAAACACTCCAGGAGGGTCCGAAAGGCCTCAGAAACCAAAAAAAAAGCCCCTGGGGCTAAAAAAATTGGGCCCCCGGGTGCATGGCGCTGGGCCGCAGCCCCTAGTCATTCATATGACCAGCCGCTGGTAACTTAAGCCCACGGGGGCTACCAAAAATGCGCCACCCAGGGCGGAGCGGCGCAGGGGAGGGCGGTGGCCGTCGGGGCAGAGCGGAGCTGCACGGGCGGCGGGGTCGTGGGGGCGGCGGGGGCCGCTGAGCGGCAGGGCCGCGGAGGCACTGCAGACGGCAGCGGAGCTGGGGCCGCAGAGGGCGGCGAAGGCCGGGGAAGGGGGAGTGGCCGGGGGCCCGGGAGGTGCAGGGCGGCGCGCTGGCCGCGCCGTGGAGGAGTGGTGGCGGCGGCGCGGCTGCGCGTTTCAAAAATAACCGCCCACGCTTAAAAAAACCAAAAATCATTTAAAGATGATTTTTTTTATTTTTTATTTTTGATTTGCGTGTCCGTACGGCCCTTAGGAGGCCAAAAATATTTGCCAGATGCCCCGGTGTCCAAAATGGATGAGTCTTATATGGATTCTGGGGTTTTTGGGCCTTCTGGACACAACCGTGAGGTCAGTTTTGGTCCAAAGTGCCTCAAAAAATAAAGACCCCCCAGAATCAATGAAAGATGCTAGAAAAACCTCTGAAACCCTCTGTGCTTCAACAAAACTCGAACAGTGAGCAGCAAGCGAGCTCTGATACCATGTTAGATTTGATAGACAACAAATCCTCCCAAGAACATCTGCATGCAAACCTATCACAGAATAGAAGCAAGACAAAAGAGAAGAATGGCTATGGAGGCCAAAAAGCCAGAGACATCGTATGCAAGAGGAAACAATATATTAACAATATGTTTCTATGAATTACAATGTGATGTAAAAACTCTGTAATGAAAACTAAGATGAGAATCCTTATAAAAGGAATCCCGAAACCCTAAAAAGAGAAACCCTAAGGTTAGCTGAAGCAAACTAGAGTGAATAGGTGAGTTACTAATTAGATCATAATGATTTAATTAATAACCCGATAGACTATTACTCTAACAAAATGAATTTAAATTTAAAAATATTTGGAAGCTGCACATCTCACCAGAATGCACCAAGTGTCACCCTCTGATTGGTCCGCAGGTCCACTTGGCGCTATGTGTCGATCTCTCATTGGTGCCTCTAAACTGCACTGCAATTGCACCACTTGGCGCCTACTGGCGTCCTCTGCTTCGTTGACTGATCCACTGGGTGCCACTTGTCATTTGTGCCACGTGGACCAATGGCTTAATGGCTTAAGCTTATCTTCCTTGCAACTTTCTCACTAAGCCATTAAGCCATTGGTTGATTTTGGCCACCTTGAGGTGCGTGCTAAAATCTACATCCTCCTAAGCCCAGTCATCTGTCATGTCATCGTTGTGGGTCCCGCCAAAATTTGGTCATCTTCTCCTCGGGCACAATTTTTGAGGTAAGCCCCAAGCTCCTGTGTGCGTCCATAATCTCCTCTTTCTTCTTCATATATCATATTACGCATTTTTCCTTATAAACACTAAAAAACCCCTTTGAGGCATCAATGTGGGATTAAACATTTCAAACTTTTTGAAGCACTTTATGTATTTTGTCACAAAAGTATGATGGCCCCACCATGCATTAAAATCTCCAACTGGCAGTCTTCAAAAGCCTCTTGGCTTTACTTCAAATCATATGCAAAGCGCTATGGTATTTAAATATAGACATTTCTGCTTCCCATCCAATGTGGGATAATGCCTCCTCACTTCCTACACAGTCTTCCCCTGGCATCTGCACGGCTTTCTTGTTTATACATTTGTCATTTTAAAAGTTTTGACTTCCTCTCTTAATCACAAGCCTTTAACTTCTGCGTAGCACATACAAAGAACACTCCACGCAGCCTGGGGAAGTGGCAACAGTTGTTGAATTTTGGCTTTACACCAGCGAATTGCAATTGCTTAAAAGTTTCTAACATGTCTATTTAACAAATCAATTTCGAGCATATCCTGCAATCACTGCATTTCATGAAACAACATCTCTTTGAGGCTTCCTGTCAAACAGTCACACGTATCTTGTCTGTACTCCCACAGCTTCCATTTTGAGCACGGGCTGGGAGGCTGCTGGTGAAGGTTGTTGAATTTGGCTTTACATCAGTGATTTGCATTTGATCTATTTGCTGTTTAATATGTTTTCTAACTGGTATTTTATGCGCTGGCCTTTTGCACAAGTTTTACACTCGTCAATAACATTTGCTTGAAAACTTCCAAAGCCTTTCCAGCAAATCCGCTTTGAGCATATCCTGCAAACATCGCATTTCATAAGACTCTATCTCTTTGAGGCATCCTGTCAAATAGTCACACGCATCTTGTTCCAAAGCTTCCATTTTTGCATTGGCAGGGAGGCTGCTAACAAAGGTTGTTGAATTTGGCTTTACACCTACCAATCGCATTACTTGAACTGCTTTTAGCTTTGCTTGGCCTGGGCTTCTCCACCCATTTCCAGCATGGCTTCATCCTTAACATGCTGTCTTTTTTCTACAACATTTAACTCACCTTCCAATAGCGTGGGCTCCCTTGGCATTTAAGTTTCAAATTTAAGTGTCATACTCATCCAAATCAGTTCTTCAACCACTTCTCTCATGGACGACCTTGCTTATACTTTTACTTGCAGACATGCTTTTGCTAACTTTGCAATATTTTCCATCTGCCCTTGGATTTCATTTCTCATCACATTTGGATCTAAAATTTCAATGAGGCGGGTGTCATTAATTGCAAATAGAAAATGGTCATACAACATATATGCAGATCCTCCTGTAGATAGCAATAGGCATCAAACTCGTGAGAAGCTCCACCAAAACTACTCCGAAGCTAAAATCATCACTCTTGTCTGTAAATTGGTTGCTCCTCACAAACTCAGGATCCACATAACCTGGAGTGCCCGATGGAAGGACAGTACTGAGGTGCCTTTCTTCTGTAGGGCATACCGAGAAATACCAAAGTCTGCTACTTTTAGTGTGAATGTGTTGTCTATCAAATGTTTAAAGATTTTATGTCCCGATGAAAAATAGGTTGAGAGGCTTGAAGATGTACATAAGCTATTGCCTCAGCTATTTCGATGCCAATTTGTCGCTTGCTTCCCATGTCAATTGCTTGTCTCTCAAGTGCAGATGTTGAGAAACTATTCTATTTGGCACAAATTTATATACCCGATTTCCTAGATGTTGAAGCTCTTCTAATTCTTTTTTTTAAATCTCATCTTTATTTTCCATGTAATCATCACTCTAATGACCATTCATGTTTTATGCCTTCATCAAATGAGGCTTCCTCCTTTCATAAATCTGATTACAATGTATCTTTGACATAATGGACAAAACCCATTTTTCAATGTCTCTTAGATTAAATCAAACTGGGGGCCATTAGAAGTAACCTTTGGTCTTTCTGCAAACTGATCTTACTCATAGCTTATGGCCTCCAGAACTGGCTTAGAAAACTGACTGATTCAAGTAACTGGAATGTGGTGCTGGGCACACACATCCTATGATTGACGTTCTTCCATACTGAAAAGTGAGAGCTGATGAAACCCAATAGGTCCAAAGATTTTAAACATCCAAGTTGGCTCTTCAGACAATTCTGCAAATTTCCCTGTCCAATAACAATGAACTGCAATTGGTTTCGACTTTGAAAACAAGTCAAAAGACCTCCTGAAAATTTGATCCTTTGGATACTGGAAGTATGTGATATGGAGAATATAGATCTAGAAGGGCAGCTCTTAAAAATCATCCAGACACATTTGGCAGCCCCTCAAAAGTAGCCACTTGGAAATGCAGGAAACTGAAAACATAAGGAATACTGATTTATGCAAATGGAAAGAAATTTGGAAAGTGTGCAAGAAAAACCCTCAAGATCTGAGACCTGGCAAACTTGAAGTAAATTTTGTCTATAATTCAGGGCAACCATTTTCCTGATGTAATCAATCATGGTATTCAAGTTGTAACATCATAAATAGAGCCTCCGACCAAACTGTGCAACTGATCTGCATCAAAATGTTAGAAACTACAAACAAAATCAGATTGGTGAACTGGACAAACAGATTCATCATGACCTAAAAATTATTAGGATAGCACATTTCCATGCCTATAATACAGGGGAGCTTTCAATTATCCATTTCATTCAACTGGGTATAAAATTGTAAGACCTCAAAGTAGGTCATTCAGAAATCTGCATTTGAGAATTTTGCACACTGATAGAAACTGCAAATGGAATGGGCTTAGCAAACTGACCAAATGGACTTGTCATGACTTGAAGACAGAGACTCAAGAATTATTTGACCTTTATAATGGGATACAAAAGGAAAATTTTCAACTAGGTCACAAGGTCAAAAGTTACAGTCAGTCAAACAAGGCTACTCAGAATTCTGATTAATTACACAAGGCATGACAATAGCAAACTACCAACTTTGAGGGATTTGAAAACTAGTCAAAACATATCAAAATGAATTGGGATTTAAACCATAGGTTCTTTGATATTCATACTAAACATCCCCAAAGTGGCTGGCCATGACACTCAATAGGACACAAGATATTCAAATGTAAATTGGGCCTGTTACAGCAAATTGACACTTAGGCAGAAATACAGATTTTGACAAGTGCTCAAAACAAGACATCACGAAATAACTCAAAACTTGAAATTAACAAACTGGGATGTCTTCAAATGCCTAAAAAAGAGTGATAAGTACTTGACATGCATGGAAATCTTCAGAATCTCATCAGGGAAAATAGGCTCGAAAAGCACTTATAGGGGGTCAAAATGCAAAATTTTAACATGGTACTTCAAAAACCCTTACTGCTGTTTTCAGTCCCAACAGTCCCCATGGCTCTCATCCATGTTTTCCACACACATAGTACAATAATGCTAGACAGAGACTAGATCTCACTATCTTCCCTAATGTTTCTAACATTTGATGCTTCAATAAACTCCCTAGATTTGGCACCCTGTTCTTTAACTACTTCAACTTGTTTGGTTACCAAGGTTACTACTTTTGGTATGTCCTATATTGTAGACTATATTTTTTATCATATTATTTTTGTGTTCTTTGACTCTCTTTATCTTGATTGCAATGGTTCTCCGTTTACGCATAGTATTCATATGTGAGGTTCAACTTTTGCTTGTTCAATGGATGTCTCTTCCCCTACTCCTAAATGATTTATGTATAAAGATAACGTCTATCATTCATAGCAAGAAAATAACTGTAGGTCTTATTATTCCCACTCACATAGAATATTCTATTAGGGTTAAAGTTGGGCCCCAACTCTCAATTAATTATTTAACCTTTGGTGCAATTTTTTGTCTTGTCTTATTGAAAGTTTTTGTCTCGATGTAGTAGTGTTGTTGTGTCGTGTTGGTTTTTTATTATGTATTAGTTGGTATCCATTTGGTAACAACCTCTCTTCTAACATGGTTAGGGCCCTATCATACACCTACTTATCTTAATGGAAAATACTCAAATCACACTTTATTCATAGACATGTATACATATTTATAGATACAAAAACTTTACTAATTCATATAATCATTTCTCATTGATTGATAACTAATTTGAACGATTAAATAATAAGAAAGATTCAATGATAGAAAACTAAGACTATACACATGTCTACTGCTCTTTATTGACACTTACACATCATAAAAATAATTTAGTTGTGAGATATATTCTCTAACTTTTCCCCTTAATGTTAAGTTAAATTTTAGTGGAGTTTAGTTGACTAGCACCATAAACTAAAATAATAAAATATACATTATATAAAAGCTATTCTTTGAAAACGATTCTTAGACTAGAAATAATTCTTAAAGGTGATCCCAAACTATAGGCATTTCCATAAAACTATATGTACAATCATTAATTGTAAGAACCTTATGGGTGTGTACAATTTTATGATTGTTTATCACCTACCTTTGTGTGTTTCCATGTTAACATGCATATTGAGAATTCATATTGCACTTAATTAACACCTAAATTTGATTATGAGTTTTGTGTGAATTTAGTTTCACAATAATTAATGTGAGCCCTTATTTCTATGTGTTCTCCTTTATCATTTTCCCAATTTAATCATGTGTTCCCTAATATGTGCCCTATCTTGCCATTTGTTGCCTTGTTATTTTTCTCAACCTTGAAATCAACTATACATGATATTTTGATATCACCTTTCTATGCAAGACATTTGGTTATGACTCCACCCTAGATTGGGAGGAAGACGATTTCCAAAGCATCCTTTTCCATGATTTTTGCCCCAAATTCAAATTGGGGCCCATCTTATGGAATTAGCAATATTTTTAGATTCGTGTCGGAATCCTTCAATTTTGACTCCCAAAATGTTGTGAGAGGTATAAAGGTAATCTATCTCTCCTCATGTGGGGATCAAGTTCATAATGAAAGTTAGATTTCAAGAGCTCTCCTACAATTTTGAATTCAAGAATTCGCAAGAAAACTCTCAAGCATTCTAGGGTGTTTTCAAGGAAATCTTCTCCATGGATCGAGCTTCTTTCCCTCATTAAAAGTGAATAAAAGGAGTCTACTATCAAGGATGAAGATCATCATAACTTGTGTGAATCCATCCACATTCATTCAAGTATTCAAGTCATTTTTTTTTCAATCAAGCATTGTGGTAAACTACAACATCTAGTACCCAAGGTTTTATCTTTCATGATTTCCTTTTGGGTTTTGTGTGAAGTCAAAGCTATTCCATCAACATACTTGATCATATTCAAAGAAGCATTTTAATTGCCAGGGTATTGTATACATCATTGTTCAAATCTAGCCTCTGCTATATCAAAACATACTTTTACTAATTTTATTTCATTTCAAGGTTGATACCACACAAGGGTTTGACCAAGGAAAACATCTTTACACAACCTTATTTTCCATTTTTTTGTGTACAGGAATAGGTAGTGAATGCATCGACGCTTAATTCAAAAAGTATAGGATTTGAAAGAAAGAAAACAACTAAATTGGGCTGAAATCACTAGGAACAAGAAGACTAGGGTGACCTCTTCAAAAGAATTGGATGAATAGGGTGATCTCTTTTGTGCAAATCAACTCTAAACTAAAACCACAAGTTAGTAGTGTCATCGAGTTATTTTTTTAGGTACTTATAGGTTACTGTCTATTTTTTGTCAATCTATGCTTGCTGAAAATTTCTAGTTTTACCTATTTATCCTTATATATTGAATCATCCTATCATATTTCCCTAAATCAACTCATCCCAATCATCCCCAATGAATGATCATTGCACTCATTTAGCTCTTAAGTCATCTTGATATTATTTGATCATCTTCCTTCCAATTGTGAAATATGAAAAAGGATCAATCCCCCTTTCTATGACATCCTTGTTTTCTTTTGTACATTATGGCATGAACCAGATGCATGAAATTTCTATTTTGATTTGGTGTCTAGAGCTCATATATTATATCTTTAGATCTAATTTGGGTAGCTTTCATTTTTCATCATAGAATTTACTAAGTTAGATTGGCATGTTGTAACTTATATTGTTACATTTCTTGTTGCACCTCTTTCTATCAATAACATAGAGTGGATGATACTTTGTTGCATTTTGTGGTGTTTATATTCCTTCATGGTATTCTTGCATATGGAATCATGAGAATTTCACATGTTCTTCCTCCTTTCCAAATATTTGTCAAGACTTTTATCCATATTTGATGTATTTTTCCTATAAAGTTTATAAAATACATGGAGTTTGTCAAATCACAAAGGGGTATTTATTGAAAGTGATGAACCTGAATATGACATTTGCATAAATCACCTTAATCCTCCTCCTATATTATATATTAATCATGGGGATAGGGATCATATTCTTAAAAATCTCATATTTATGAGGCCTACATCCTCTCCTCCTAAACCCACCTTAATGGATGAACGTAAGGAAACTAGTTTATTCACTTCTTTAGATGATCTTAAACATTCCACTTTCTATCCAATTATCATTCATAATCCTGATGTTAAAGATTTTCTTGATGATTATCTCTGTAAATAACATTAAGTAGACACAAAGATCTTGATAAACCTTCTTCTTCTTCCTCATCTAAAGACAATAATAATAGAGATGTGAAGTTTAATCTCCCTCAAGAGAATGATTCCCTTCCTATTCCTATCTACACTACACATTTTCAAAAAGCTCAAGATAAATGTCCTATGTGTACATTTAAAATTTAATTAACACAATGGTTATGACACTACTTCTCAATAAGGTTATAGTGGATAAGGTCTAGGTATTTATGAACAACGTATTTAAATCCCTATAGATCCTCCTACATAAGAAACTAGATGTGGTCTAAGATTTATACCTCAAGATACCACTTTTCCTTATTATTCCAATCCTAATAATTCTTCTTTGTCTTAAAAGATACCTCCTTTACACATTGTTTTACCAACATCATCTCTTGTTACACCTCCTTTTGAGGACAATTTGGATTTTTCTAAGAGAATATTTTGGAGACTTAAATATGATACTAAAATTAATTTTTGTTTTATAAATTTTCCAAATAATCAAAGATCTCATAATGGTGATTTTGGTTATCTTTTCTATCATATCAATAAATGTTCTCTTACATATTGTATTGTTTCTAGATTTTTTTTTTGATATTTAGAAGATAGATCTCCTTATTTGGTTAACAACAAATCTTATGATTTTACTCTAATAATAGTCATTGATGGAGCTGGGAAGCTCTCTGAAAGATCATGGTGTGGGAGCTAGGGTTTTGGCTCCTCATCCTTATGTTAGGATCAAGTTTTTCTCCTCTTTGTGCCAAGGTAAGATTTGATCAAGATCAGTCAACCAGGGAATCAATGGAGGCAATGAAGATGGAGAGGTTGATCGCTTAGCGAACTGAATGTGATGCCCTAATTTTTTAGGGTTTTTTAGAGGAGAAACTTCCTTAGGCATCAGTCAAAATATGCGAGATGGTACTACATTAGAGAGAAATATATAAACGGGATGGGTTTGGGGGACAATGGGCGTTTAGTGTGGCTTTATGGGGGTTTTAAAAATAGTGATGTCACCTGCAAAATAGGATGTTTGATAGAAGAGGAGGGCGGTATGATGCATCACAGAAATGGTATTCTCCCTTCAAGACCGACAAGGAAAAAAGTAGGTCTCCTGCACCAGCAAGGGGGGATAATGAGTTTCTACTATCCCATTTTATAGGATGTCTCCTATAGAGATGAACGAAGAGAAAGAGGAGGAGATGGCTCACAATCTCTCAATTTTTTCTATGTTGGGAGTGATTGTGGCAAAGCTTGCATGGATTTCTGATAATTGGGATCCCATTCTAGATTTCTTAATTCAAATTTACCCTATGGAAAAAGGGTCATTTATTATTATTTTTTAAAGTATTCATTATAGAAACAAGGTTATGTGTGATGATTTTTTGAGTTGGGAAGAGAAGTTTACATTGATGGTGAAACCACCACATCAATTTTTTTTTCCATCTTATGAATTTTTTGATAATGTCCCTCTCTAGGTAAGTTTTCCATTCTTCCCTTACACTTATAGTTTGATTCTCTTTCAGAGGTAGTTGGAAACTTGATAGGGGATTTTCTGATGGTGGATAAAGGATAGTCTAATGTCCTCCATTCAACCTTTTCTTGTATTTTGGTAGAAATGGACATTTCTATGGGGCTATCTATTAAAATATCTATTAAAGCCACCAAAGGATGTTGGGTTCAACCTCTTGACTATGAATGGGTTCCCTTTATATGCAGAAGGTTCTTTCAAATAGGTCATATGACAACACACTGTGGAAAAGATGGAATGTTAAAGAGGGATTCCTGCTAGAATTTTTTTTTAAAACAACATTATTCAGTTGAGAAGAAGAGTTAAAAGATAAAGGATATTTTCTCAGGTTGCTGTTAAGGAATAAATGCATGAACCTCAAGTGTCCCCTTCTCTAGGTGCATCACCTTTGATGCACAATGGAAAATTTGATCTAACTGGTGAGGCAAGAGAGCCTTTTCAAACCACTACAGTTGCTACCCCAGAGGGAAGGGAGAAATGAAAAAAAAAAGGTCTCATGGTTTGGATGTAGATTTGGTGCCAGTGGATAGTGTGGTACAGGTTGTGGTTTTACACTTGGCGGATATTGTGAGAATGTCAAAGGATATACCTTTGGATTGGAAAAAGGAGGTTGCCAAACTTGAATATGGATGGCACATGTTGAAAGGGAAAAAACATAAGAATCTAAAGAAAAACTCATTTGATATGGTCCTCGGGTCTCACTCTAAGGGTGATGCTAAAACATAGTATTTTGTGCTTCAGATTCATGAGATTTTCTTTTGTACAATTTGTTCATGGATACTTTTCTTGTACTCTTTTTGGTATGGTACTATCCTATCTTGTTACCACCCTTGGTTCAGGCCAAGTTTTTCCTATTTCACGCTATTAATAAGTTAAAAAAATATTACCAATCAAAAATAAATAAATTTTATGATTTTTATAATATAAAAAATATACCTTTTCACTCCTCTTTTCTATTATGTTTTTCTCCATCATGTAATCATAGTGGCTTACTTCATTTGAGTCTCATTTTTTCGCATAATGATCATTGTGAGCCACATAATAGGTCCTTTTCTATATTATTCATCTTGAGGGTCAAGGTATCTCTATCTTATTAATCTTTCTTCTAAAGGATCCATTCTATCTCTGTTGTTTAAATCTTTTATATTATGATGTCCTTCCATGTATAAAATTATTTTTAGGGGTCTTTCTCTTTATGGGATTGATAGCCTTGTTTATAGACTCTTCCTTTCTTTGAAGTCTATATCTCTTGTAATTAATTTTTCAACTAAGAGTGCATGGTGTAACATCCTTTATTTTGTCCTTTCATAGGACCTATTTTATTTTTGTGGAATTGCATCTTTTATACTGTTAAATTCTTTCTAGCATTAAATCCTTTGCTTCATGTAAAGCATATCCATCTTTATTAATATTTTTTTTTCATGTTTCAAAGCGCATGTGTATTATAAATGATCTTTTACTTAGGGATATTGTAGTTTTTCTTTTTCTTTATCAAAAGATCCATTTTTCTATTATTTGTATTAATTCTAATGTAGTTTCCTTCCTTGATGGACTTGTCTTGTTCTAAGATCTATCTCTTTTCTAGAGATTGATATATTTTATTTACAATCTCTTCCTTTCTTGGAAGTGTACATTTGTTACAAGTTATCATTATCTTAGTATGCATAATTTTTTGTCTTTTTTCTTGGCTCTATGATTTGGGGGGAAATATGTTTTAATTCTCCTTTCCTTTCTCTAAGGATCCACTTTCCTTAGTGAAGTGGTGTTTTCTTATTATGTGATATTTTTTTTATTTTATGGAACTATTTGTTCTTATTTAGGATTCACTCTTATGTAATAGGTGTATATCCTTGATCACAAGCCCTCCCTTATTTGTAAATGCTTTCTTGGGGGCTTAAAGTGTGTAATCCTTCATCAAGAATATCTTTTTCACCTAGCAACAAAGGGCCCTAAAAGGGTGCATTATTGTTCTCTTCCCCCTCTTTTTATTGAATATGTTATCTTTGCTCAAGAACTCCTATTGAGGTTAGATGTATTATAACCAAGATATATTCCTTTCAAGGTTTTTTTTTCTTGTTGTTGATATTCTTTCCAAATTATCTATTTCTTGGCTATCAATATTGTTTCCTTCTTGTTAAGTTCATGGTATATACTATTGTTTTAAGGATATCTCCTTGTTGTTTGAATTATGTATCATCGTTCTCTTTTCATTATGATGCCAACATATCACTATGTCACCATCATAAAGAGGGGAGCATATATGCGGCCTCCTTGTAAATTATGTAGCCTTATTGATATGTAAGGAAACTATGATGTCCTTAGGACCGATCATTTCCCTTGATACTTAGACTAATTATTATATTTGATACCTAAGGAGATTGTGTTTTCCTTAGGATTGATCATTCTTTAAGATCCTTAGACAAATCATATTTTCATATATCCTTATAATAACCATTTTCATGGCTCCATGTGGAGACTATGCTTTCCGTAAGACTAACCCCTCTTTCAAATTCCCTAAGGAGACAATGATTTTCTAAGGATAAGTTTCCCTATTCCCAAAATTGCTTTCCAAGGTAGAATTTATTAACATAACACAAATTTATTGACTATCATTTCAACCTTTTCTCTCTATTGGGATGAGTAGAACTAGAATAATGTATCTTTCTAGGCTTTCTGTCTTTTCCCCCTCTTCTCTCCCATTGATCACCTAGCATAACACAACTTGCTATACTTCTAGATTTATGGTTTATGTCTTTGTTACATGCTATCATATATGTATTTATTTATTTTCCTTGGTGTATGATCTTTCTCTTTCCATGTGATTATGTGTGCTCATGCAATAGCTTTCTAAATGTGATTCTATTGGTTGGGACATTTTCTTGATCGAGTTCTCTTCAACAAGTTGATTTGGAGTTTTTCTTTTGTAATAACCCATTTTGTTTGTCTTTTCTCTTTTGTTTTCTTTTGTATTTTTAAAAAAAATTTACCCTTCTGTGTGGTTGTCTAATTTGTGATCCTTCATTTTTTTGTTGATATCGTTAAAATTAGTGATTTCTTATCCCTTTGTTGTTTTCTTATGATGAATTCTCTCTCTTTCTCTTCTTTCTTTCCTCCTTTAGCATGAGTATGAGGTAGTCTCATACTCTCTCTAAGGTTGGGGCTAAATGTACCATCATAAATTCTAAGCCCCTTATGGGTGTGTATAAGTTTATAATTTTTTAGCACCCACATTAGTGTATTTCTATTTTAATATGCATAATGGGACTTTATGTTGGACTTAATGAAAACATAAATTCAAATATGAGTCACATTTTAATTCAATTTCACCAAAATTGACATGAGCACTTATTTTTATGTGTGCTCCAGTATCATTTCTCCAATTCAATTATTTATTTTCCAACATGGGCCCTATCTTGCTATTTGTGGCCTTGGTCTTCTTCATGCTTGCAAAATCATGTGTCCCTTATAATGTAACATCCCCTTCTATGCGATATCTATGGTTATGATTCTATCGGTCATTGGAGGGAAGAAGATGACGTCCTCTTCCATAAATTTTGCCTCAAATTCAAATTGGGGGTCCATTTTGTAGAATTAGAAGGATTTATAGATATGTGTTGATCTCCTTCAAGTTTTAACTACCAAAGTATTGTGACAGGTATAAAAGAAACCTATCTCTCCTCATTTTATGATCAAATTCATAAGGAAACTTAAATTAAGAGATCTACAATTTAGTATCCAAGCATTCTCAAGAAAGATCTCAAGCATTCTAGGGTCGTTTGAAGGAAACCTTATCCATGGATCAAGTTTTTTTTGCCTCATTGAAGGCCAAGGAAAAGAGTCTACTATCAAGGAATAATATCATCATAGTGCAATAATCTATCCACATTTATTCAAGTCTTCAATTCATCCCTTTTCTCAAATAAGCATAAAATACAACATCCATTGCATCATAAAACTTGATCACATTGAAACAATAATTTTCGTAGTCAAGGTATGATATAGTTCATTTATTAGATCTAGCGTCTTCTATATGACAACACACATTCATTTATTTTATTTTATTTTAAGGTTGATTCCAAAAAGGAGTTTGATTGAGGAAAAAACCCTCTACACAACCTTCTTCCCCATTTTTCTATATCAAGGAAAGGGTGGAAAATGCATTGGAACTTAATTAAAAAATTACAGGTGTATAGGAGAAAATGGTGAGAAATGCTAAGGTAGAGATCACTCACCATAATATTTCTATAACATTATGGGAAAGAGAAAAATCTAGCCTCTTTATATCTAATATTAATTAGCATAAGCCAAGATGAAGGGATTCAAATGAAAAACATAGATACAAACAAAGGGGGATATGACCTATTTATGCTATTAAGGAATTTATGAATTTGAATAATTGATTAATGAACAAGTATAGATCTAAAAAGTAACTAAGGATTATTTTTGCGATGATAGACCTGAAAGTAAATGCAATATTGGAGAGATATTTGTGCAACTTGAAATTAAGTAGGAAGTTATGAGCCTTGAAACTGTAATTTCTAGCCATTGAGAGGTCACAGATTAAAACCATTCTCAATCTGGGACCGTGGCACCTGTAACTCCTGACTGTTAAATTATGACCCTCTAAGGAAGATGTTGAATTTTAAGGTACAATTTGATATTTGAATGCACCCCTCTATTGCAAACTATGTACTTTCTGATTCCTATCCCTGAGATGGCCTGAAAGATGTTTAAATCTAGCTCTGCAAATCTTGAAACTTATTCCTACACACATAAAGAGGGAAATTGTTTACAGAAAGGGACTTACCTTGGTCAAGTCTCTTTTTAGGAATTAACCTTAAAATTTATAAGTAAATGCAAATTTGAAATGGAAGGAAGGTAAATGTTTGATTCACCTTGTGTAAAACCCTCATTAATAGATGTATCAATCACACAAATTCATGAAGATGCTTTCTTTTGAACTTGGAATAGAGACGTAGGAAGATCAAGGATGCTCTCACCAATGCATGAGATCCATAATCACAATCTCTAGATCATGAATGTAGTTATGCCACTTGAAGAAGGAACCTCCTTGTGCCACTTAAAAATATTTCTACTTGGCCATAATTAAAATATTTCATCAAAGGAAGGAGACTTACTTGCTTGAATTGATCTAGGAAGAAGACTTAGAGAACGTGGATGGGCACCTTTTCCTAACCACTTGAATTCTTCAATTCTTATTCTTGCATAATATTTTCACAATTACTTCTTAATTTTTGTTTCATGTATTAGTTGAAAAATGAGGGGATAAAACATTCTTTTATACTCAATTTGAGATTCAAAATGCAGGAAGGATGACCTAGACTAAGAAATGAAAAAGACATAGAAGAAGGGTCCCAACATCAGGCTTCAGTCCCAAATAAGGAAGAATCATAGGGGGTGACATTGAATTTTTTCCACCCTAGGGATGAAGTCTAATTTTTACCTTACCCCTAAGTAAACATGCCTTGGACAAGGTGAAGAATTATTGGGGAATGTGGAAAAGAAGTCAAGAAAATGGGAAAAAGGGCATAACTGATAGTCAAATCTCAAAATTACAAAAATACGGTCAATATGTCCTATTTGACATCAAATTATGGGTGCTAAATTTTTATGACTATACATTTATCCCCCACTTTAGTGGGACTATGAGACAAACTCGTGCTCATGGTAAAGTAGATCTGATGCAGAGGTATGATCTCATCAAGTCGAAGGAATAAGAACACATCAAGCCCACAAGTGACTAAAGTTATTACCGAATCCAGAACCAAGGTCAAAGGCAGGAGCCACGGAGTGCACGAGGGTCACTGATGGACCCTTTGGAGGAGTGGAAGACAAATGGCCTTCAAATTTCATTGAATCATGTAATAGGAATAATCATGGTCATGTAATATTGTTTTGATCATATATTGATCTCATTGTAATCAAGTCTTAAATGTAAGCCTTAATGGCAATGATAAGCGTAAAAGGTACCTAGGGGTCACTAGGAAGGGTTATGTATTGATCCTAGGTTGGGGGATGATGGAAATGACCTATAAGGGTCTATAAAAATGTATTAAGGCTATTAAATCCTCTAAATCATGTTGAGAGCACTAAGAGTGCAACAATTTGTAAACTGCTTATATTGGAAAATAAGCCTATAAGGATCATATGGGGGTTATAGGGTTGAAAAGGTTGTTTAAACCTTTTAAAATTTATTGAAATGGGCATTAGACTCATGTGGCCAATTTGAAAACATTGGTTGTCGACTTGATGACACTAATTTGATCATACTTTGTTATGACAGTTGGTTAGGGACAGTTGTTAGACAGTTTGTAGGCAATTAGATAGTTAGAGACGGTCTTTTGATAGTTGAGAGTATATTTGTATTGAATCCATTTGATTAGAAGGGAGATAGAGGACCTTTGAAGGTGTTTGTATCAAGAAAAAAAATCTAGTGAAGTTACAAATTAATAAATTTTAAATTCTCTGCAAACTGTCATGTCTCTGCCCATGAGAACATAGTCATTGTTTTGATGTTCCAAAAATCTTCATTAAATGCATGGTTGAATAGGAAGTGTACTAGTTTAATGGTGGAATAATTTACCTTGTTTCCATGTGACTTTTGCATTTCTTGCTTAAGTTTTGAAGAAAAGACAATCAAGTTTATCCTTACTATTCTGAGTATTAGTTTGTGTGCAATCAACACTTGTTTTGAAGTTGCCAAGATGAATTAGGATATCCCACTTTATATGACTATTGTATCTTGTGGGAGAGGCATATCCCTATACATTGTGTTATTAGATGTTTATTTGAGGGACAAGTAGGAGGATGAAGTTAGAGGTCTCTGATGGAGACAAAGTGTTGATTGGGGTTGCATGGTGGTTGGACCAGTCAAGGTTTGAGAGTTCCATCCACATGAGGAATCCCTTTTATGGCATAGAATGTCATAATATGTCTAATTGATGGTGTCATATCTACTGGAAGGTTCTCAAAGTGATTGAAGAGGCTTGGTTTAGAAGGCCCTAAGGTAGAGTACCTAGAAAGGAGGGTTTGATGAATGAGAGCATAGGTTACCATGTCTAATCAAACACAGTTGAAAATCCATTAATTTGAACCATGTTATAAGACTATTTCAGGGTCTTGAGTCCTGGAAGTGAGTGGGTGTATGATTTTCTTTGTAAATGGAGGGCTAATAAGGCCTAGGATAATTGTTAGGAGGCGATGAAAGTATTCACCAGTCAAATGATGAGGGACTGATTTTGATATATGTTTAACAAATCTGAAAAGGGTATTATAAAATGTAAATACCTTGTTAGGTTGTTTGCAGAGTTTGTGAGTGATTTCTCGATCACTATCTAGAAAGGGCTACTAGACAAGCCTAGTAGGGCTATTGGAAGGGATTTGTGGAAGGTGAGTTAACTAGACTTGATGGGTTAGTGAAACATGGTAGAAAGACCATGATAAGAGGATCTATAATGTTGGGAACAAGGTGAGTGGTCTAGTTGTAGATTTGGCATGGTGGAGGCACTAGGTACACTGAGAGGCCTCAAATAGAGTTGGTGTCATGAGAAGTTGGAATAAAAGATTAGAGGAAGTGGACTTGTTCAAAGTGAATGAGCTATTGATGGTATAAAGTCAAAGCACTCATTTTGAACCTTGTGTTGAACTTAATTCCTTGAGTAGATTCCAAGAAACTTGTAGAATCCTCAAGTAGAGTTGGGTTCCTTAAGGGGAAACTAAGGGCTTTGCATCAAGTGGTATCAAAGCCCAAAAAAATTTTTGGGTTTGGAGTGAAGAAGATATTAGATTTTGAAGACCTATAGTCCTTTATTGATGCTTAGAGTTGAATCATCCTCCAGGAGTGTTCCAAAGTGGTGACTCTATGTTGGATAGATCTTGGATTGAAGGTGATTTCAGAGGTTGCTGATTGAAGTGAATTTGATAACAAGTATAATGGTAATCATGGAATAAAATGTGGATGCAAGGTGCATTCAAAGGTCATCCATATTCTAGACATAATGCAAATGTAGGGGTAAGGTATGCAAGGTTGTTTTTTCTAGTTGTTCTCTTACCAATGTTGTTTCAGATGAAATGATTTGCAAATTGAATATAGAGAATATATCACATGGAACAACTTATAGAGTGTATGGAATGAATAATTCTCAGTGGATTGATGTCAAAGAACAAGCATATATTACTTTGAGTATTGGTTTTTATGTTGATGCTATTATATGTGATGTTATTCCCTTGAGTGATTGTCATGTAGTCTTAGGTAGAGTATTGCAAGTTGATATTAAGGCCTTGTATGATGGAAGAGAAAATACTTATGTTATTAATAAGAATGGGATAGTTTTTTTGACAAGTTCACTATAGGATGATAAGATGTCATGGATAATGTCAAGGACATTGTTTATGGGACTAAGAGAGTTCCTCAGGTCTAAGGAACATGAAGACATTGAGAAAGTGCAGACTTGTTTGAGGAAGAGTGATGTTGCTTTGGAGCAAGTAGCCATCAAGAATGAAGATAAGGTATGTGGTCCACCTAGAGGATAAGAAGAAAGGTTGCAAGGAGGAGAGTGAATCTCATGGTAGAGAGGTTCAAGAATGTAGAAAAAAGGTAAAGAATGACATTGTTGATGAAGACAAAGAGGAAGTAGAGCTTGAAGAAGAAATAATGATACTAGTGGGTACCATTTTGTGTCCATTGAAGATTGGGAAAAAAAATTTCACAAGGAAAACCAAGGAGGAGAAGGACAATCTAATCACCAAGGGAATGACAAAAGGAAAAGAAGGAAGGAAAAATGATGATGAGAAGTTGCTGACAGAGGGTGAGGTATCTAGGCATGAGGAATTTGAAGATGAAGACAACATAGGGATGAAGAGTCATGTGAAAACCAGTCCAAGAATGTGTATGGGGAAAACCTATACTTGTATGAAGGTATTGTTGGAAAATTGACACTCAGGGTGTACATGACTAATTTTGTGTTGTAATTATGGCAACAAAGTCATATAAAGTTTTGACAAGTAAACTTTGAAGATCAAAATTGGCTAAGTATAGAAAATAGAATAGTACAGAGATATATAGTTGATTAGAGCACAAGCACACATACGTATGATCAAGTCAGATTGTGCTCCTCCATACTTAAGCTTAATGATATGTTATTAAGCTTATTCTATACACACATGGTACGATATGATAGTACGAAGAAGTTACAGCAAGTTCAAGTGCAACTAGCAGTTCAGAAAATAAAGCATGAGGTCAACTTCAGATTTTGATTAGCGTATAATATTTCATTTTGTAATGGACATGCACCTATTGTAATATGATTGTAATTATGTTTTTAACACTCATATAAACACGCTTAAGCCAAATTGTTTGGAAGCGTTGTGTATGTTGTTTTTGGGCCGACTAAGGTCTTATTTTTGGTTGCATCTATTCAGGCATGTATATATACTTGACATACAATTTTGTATTGAAAGGGAGAGTGAAAAATATGCAGATAAGATATCCAAAAGATTAATATAAGAAAATCAATATGAAGTAGAAGTCTTCAAGAGACTAAAGCATCAGCGCATAAAAGGAACTGATCAGAGAACAGTGTCATTACATCAGGTTATCTTTTGATATAGTGTATATCTATTACCTGAAGGTTGTAGCCTTCATCCTTTTGGGCCGTGAGCTTTGGAAATGAGCCATTCACCTTTACTAGGGTTTTTCAAAGACTCCTAATAGGGTCATTATAATTGCGTTGTAAAGACTGCTCCTAATAGGGAAAAGGAACTTTAACAAGTTCATAAAACTAGTACAATCATTTGTGGGTACTAATTACCACCGGGGTTTTCCTCTGATCAAGGTTTACACAGAAATATCTTGTGTTATGTTTCATTTGTTATCTATTTGATTTAAAGTTTCAAGTTTCTAAAATAAAGATAATTGACAAACACTGATTCACCCCCCCCCCCTCTCAGTGTTTCTAACAATTGGAATCAGAGCTCTAGTTCTCTGAAAGAAGGTTTAACCACTTGAGGAGTTCATGGATTCAAAAGAAGAGAAACATTTGAAAAAGAATCTTGAAGCAACCCTTGATGATCTTGACAGATCTGAAAAAGAAAATGAATAACTTAAACTAAAAGTTGATGGATCCCAAATGCTTGTTAAAAAACTAAGAAAAGATCTGAAAGATTTCTCTACAAATGATTTGGGAAAAATGGTCAAAAATCTAAATGAAGAAAACATGTCTCTGAAGGACAAGATTGAAGATCTAAATGAACAACTTATAGATAGCCTAAAAGATATTGAAGAAAAGACCAAAAAAAGAAAAAAATTAGATGAAGAACTTATGCAACCAAATATGAAGATCTTGGAGTTGGAAAACATCAAGAAAAAGATAGAATCTAAATTGACAGAAGCAAATAATCATATTGAAAAACTTCACACAAGTTCTAATCTAATTCAATCACAACTCTATGCACAAAATATAAGAGGAGATACTATTGGTGTTGGATATAGTATAGCAGAAAGTGAAAATAAATACAATACAAGAAATCAAAAAAGTACAAGATAAATCTATAGAAGTAAAAGCTACTGAGAATCTTGCAAAAACTAGATAAGAATCATCTAAAGATGAACACAAGATAGTTAACCGAACTTGTTATGCCTTTACCAAGCATGGACATTTGGAAAGAGATTGTAAAGAGGTAAGACCATTTAGTGGCTATTGTTATTCTTGTAATAAATATGATGATAGGGCTATACATTGCAGAACTAGTTAAAGAAATCAATCAAAGGAAAACCAAAGAAATTTGAATAAATACAATCAGAGAAATAAAGCTCAAAAAAACTATCAGAACATTACATGTCAGATATGTAATTATAATGGACACACAGCTAAGTAGTGCAGCATGATAAACAATATCAATAGACCTCCAATCATTTGTCACTCATATAAAAAATCAAGACATATCTCAAGGTTTTGCAGGTCCAGAACACAAAAAAAGAGAAGCCTAAAGGATCATTAGTTGAAGAATTTGGAGAAGTCATGTTTATAAAAGCTACAGAAGATTTAGGTAAACTATGGGTTGAAGTAAAGAAAGATGATGATGTTAACAAGGTAGTAGATGCATCCATAGTGGATGCAACTTCTACTTCTAGTTAGATGACCCTCATGGGCATAGGGGGACCTATTCAAGCTCTAAACCCCTGTGTGGTTGGTATACTCACCTCTAAGTATGCACCTATGGATTCATGTATTTAGTCATAAGTTGAGATAGTATGCATGGACACACAGCTTGTACTTTGACAAGAACAAAGATTGAAATTCTCAGTGTAAACCGTGTTACGACATCAAGCATTAAATGCACTAACTCTTTATAAGTCAATAAAAGATCTTTTATCTTCACCTTTACATTTGAAGATCGAAGCATTCAAAGACCACATGAGAATTTAGCATCAAAGCATTAAAAGGTAACCATTGGTTGGTTAGCAAGGCGAATCAAAGTTGAAATAGAACCCTAGTGGACGTTTCGTTTCATAATCTCTGTGAAACCCTACTTAAGCAAGTTAAAAATAATTAATGGCTACTCCTATAATGTTTGACATCTCTAAGAAAAATAGATATGTGTTTAAGAAGCATCCATTCAAGTCTATGCTAGATGATGTAGAAGGGGCATTCTCCAAGACTCTACTAGGAGTCCTGAATGTTGAAGACATACACACTTACATTTACTGTAAGGAGTCTGTTGGTGACAATAGCATAACAACTCTCATGGCATCAATGATGAAAATAGTTTACTCATTCAAGGATGAATACTCACATCTCACTTATAACCCTATTTTTGAGTACACAAATGCACATGAGTTCTATGAACCAGAATGGGTTAAAATTCTACTCAGTAGGATTCATGATGATCTATATTTGATTGGTGAAGTTCCTGTCTGCATTACTACTGACCTCATTCATGAGATGACTGGAATCTCCAAGGTTGGACCTATTTTTCCTATTGGAAAGGATGAAAAGAAGAAGGTTGAGCAGGCTTTCTTATCTAGAAGTGATAGGTGCGAGATGACTGTTGATCCCATTATGGAAGAAGACATCAAACTTATCACCATGATACTTGGTTACAAGTTTTAGAACGCAAGCAGACTGAATAGTATATTTGTAGCTACTATTATGGAAGCAATAAGGATGACAAGAGATAATACACAATATAATCTTTATGAGATATTGCACACATAATTAACTGAGAACATTAAAGCTATCAAGCACGAAAAGAGCAAAATATTCATATTTGGCTCTTTGATTATCTACTTATACTTCCACATAGTTGGTAAAGTCTCTAATCTTTACCTAGATAAGAGAAAACCTACTATGTCACAAATTTCATTGAAAGCTACATCAGAAAGTAGTGTAAAGGACTCTATGGATATGTAGATCAAGACATTTAGGATCAAGATGCAGAAGAGGTTTAGAATACTGAAGAAGATAGCTAAGAAATACAATGACACCATATGCTTCATGGTGGAAACTGACTATACTTGCATGGAAGTAGTTGAGCCAAGAACCAAATGGATTCACCCACTTGGTTATGAATTTGAAGAACATGTGTTGGAAGGATATACAAAAGTTATTTTGTATACTCCTAAAGATCCAAAAGAGACAAGATGGGGCACATATAGAGAGAAGACAAATCAAGTTGATTTTGTCTTATACAGTGCAGATAATAAGAGGAAGACATCAAGGATTACATTTAACATCCTAAAAGTTTTGGGGTCACACAAGAACACCTAGATAAAGCTATGGAAGATAAGATTGCAAGAGAGCTTAAACAAACACCTGTAGAAGTCAAGATAGAGAAATCAGATGATATCCACAAGAAGAAAAAGAAGAAGTCTAATGAAGGTACATCTGCGCACTCAACTACTATTAATCTGGAATCCTCTCCACCTTTGATATCAAGAAAACTAACTAGAATAAGGAAGCAAGTTCCCACAGGTCACCCATCTTCAAGGATAACACAGAGAAAAGTAAAGAATACTCAAGCCCCTCCTAAGGTAGGATTCATACCTAGTTTGGAAGTCCTAAGGAATAGGATCATTAATGAAGGAAGGCTAGATTCAATTATAAATGTCTATGACAAGTACCAAGAGAGAGATAAGTCAGAAATACATTCTATGATTATCTCTCATATGATCAAATTTAAAAGGTAAGTTTTGGAACTCAAGACAGTCATTCTAGACAAAGTATGGAACATACTGGACCTATTGAAAAGGAAAGCAATTGAAGAAGATATGAGGATTAGAAAAGAAACATTAGACAGTCTTTTCCCTATTTGCTCACATGATGAGAAGGCAATACTATTAGATTTGGTAAAACCTCATCTAAGAACCAAAACAAGAACTCTTCACATTATGAGCAAAGAATATGAATTGGTTGGTAAAAAGACTGAAAGAGCATTCAAGAAAGTGTTTTTGGACAGACACATGTATCCATCAATGACACCTACAACTAAAGTGATTCCAATTTCTTCCAAAAAAGACAAAGGACCAGAGATTCTTAATGTGCCTATGACAGGTCCATAGGATTCAGCACCCAAAGTTACACCACCCTCTAATACAGTGAAGGATTCAGATGAAACCATTGTGATAAATGATTTTGAGGTCACCATGTCAGCCTCATAAAATGACTTAAATAAGTTTGAGGAAGCATTTGTAAGTACTGAAGAAGCTGAGAAGGTATGCACTGATAATACTTCTTTGCAGCAAGAACAAGTTCCTACAGGAGAAACAAAGGGTTAAGATGAAGAGAGAAAGGATAAACCTAATAAGCCATCCTCTATGGAGATACCAGTGAAAAGTGAATATATGGATGTTAGCCATGATATTCAAAATGCTATATTCACTCCATCTATCAAACCATGAGTATCATTGTTGTCAAGCTTGAACCTTGACTCAGCAAACCTAGATGCATGGGGAGAAGAAGACCTGATTAAAATTAGTGTATTAGCCATGGAGAAAGCCAAAGAGAAATAGGTTATGAGAAACCCTCTCTTTCTGGAGTCAGTAAACATTTTGAATAACCTAGTGCCAACAGAAAAGAAATTGGCAAATATTCAGTCAGTTGATGATGTTGATAACATCTTAACTTGCTTCAAAGCAAACTTTACAAGTTTAATAGATTTAGCTACTAAAACTATAGAGGAGAAGTACAAAAAGGAGAGATTAGATGAAATCATAAAGAACTTCCAATTAGATCTAAACTCATTGAATATGGTCAAACAATTCTGAAAGAGTTAGCAGCAAAAGGAAGGAAGGTGATAGCAAATTGTATGGATAGAGGAAAATTCACTTCTGAGCACATTAAGAAGATTGAAGAAGAAGACATCTTGGTTGAAAACATCAAGAAATCAGTTGAAACATCCTCGCAAGACATCAACATCTACAACAACATCTATCAAGGGTAGATAGACAAGATTGAAAAATCCAAGATACAAATTAACAAGATAAGGACCAAGCAAACCCAACTAAGAAATGCACTTGCGCCCTCCTTAGATAATTTAAATGAGAACATCAAATAGATAGATGCAACCATTGTCACATATGATCAAGGCCCCTGCATTGATATGACAAAGATGGAGAAGCTCACATATGCATTATGCGCCCATCTTTAGACTATTGATGCACTCAAGGCATTTTGGTAGCAAGAGATCAAGAATCTTTAGATTGCATACCCAGATGTGTACTCAGAGTAAGTACTTATGCCTTTCATTTTTGGCACCTTTGTAATTAATTTCAAAGGGGGAGTAGTGTATAGAAAGGAGTCCAATATATATAGCCAAAGTTATGATGTACAGTAAAATTGTAGTTTTTTTTGTTAAGTCAAAGTTTAAGTAACTTGACCACATTCCTTTGTTGCCATTAATGACAAAGGGGGAGATTATTAGCAAGTTGACACTTAGGGTGTACATGACTAATTTTTTGTTGTCGTTGTGGAAAAAAATTCATATAAATTTTTGACAAGTAAACTTTGAAGATCAAAATTGGCTAAGTATAGAAAATAGAACAATACAAAGATATACAGTTGATCAGAGCACCAACGCATGTGCATACAATCAAATTGGACTATGCACCTCCATACTTAAGCTTTATAATATGTTATTAAGCTTAGTCTATTGATGAAGGATGCTCCCCTTAATGCCACAAACACATAACAAAAACAGAGAAGCAACAACAATTTGCAAGAATAGAAAATGGGATTCTTATTATCTCCACAAATGTGGAATTACAAACTTTCAGAATTCCAATATGTAAAGCCACATGGGCATCCCCCTTACAATATTCTATAGGACAAAGCCTCGAATTCTTACCCAGATCTACCCAGAACTCCCTAGACAACACTACGGGCCTTCTTTATATAGGCAATTTCCACCGCCCGAGAAGGTTCCAGAAATCTAGCCATTAAGGCCGACTACCCTTAGAATTTAATTATTTTTCACTTTTATTACAAAAGGGTCGGCTTTAAATATTTACAAAATATGAGATTAGGTAGCCCAAATTTCGGAAGCCATAACTTTTGAACCGTAGCTCCGTTTGGCTATTATAACCACTTTGCGGAAAGGGGAGATCATGATCTACAGTGCTTGACTAGCAAAGTGCCAATCATCTGAGGGTTCGACCTCGATCCGGAGCCTCTAAGGTCTTGAAAATTGAGCTCAAAGATTTTGCACCCTAAAATCTCAATAGTAAATCCTTAATAACTTCGCCAATACAAATGATCTGGCAATGAAATTCAACTAGCATTCTTATATGACTAAGATGAACCTTCAC
>MU213512.1:42076-72346 GCA_018584345.1 Thuja plicata
AAAGTGAGTATATCTATTTTAAGCAAGCAATGATAACAATGCGTAGGATATTGGAATGCAGCCTAACAATCCTTCTACACAATCTGTGCATGATGAAGGTTCGCATGATGTGCATCCTAGTGGTGGATGTATACATTTGCTATTAAACTTTTTATATGTAATTGTAATTGGTGTTTGGATTAACGTAACATTTTGTATAGCAGCTGTAGAGGATCGAGGGGTCGATGTTCATGAGCATGTTGAGGTTGAGTCTAGACAAAATGATGTGGCCAGATCGGGTAAAGAGCGCCACAGTTATGTTCTTTAAAATAATTAAATACTTATAACAATTATAATAAAACATTTTTAATTTAACTCTTTTATTTGTTATTGCAGAGGACCCCCCTTTGCAGCAGCATAGCAATTTGAGATCATCAAGAACAGAGAACAAAACAACTGATGAGGGGGGAATTGATGATAACACTGATGCTCCTCTTAGAGCTTACATAGAAAAAAAATTAGAAAGAAAAAAAAGAAATGATTGTCATCTACATACCTTAATTGATAATGACTGAATTTTATGTCTCAATGAATTTAATTATGTGCTAATGAATGTTCATGAATTATGTGTTAATGTAGAATATTGATGAATGTTGCGTGTTAATGAATCTAATGTGTTAATGAATGTTATCATGTGATATTGATTGAATGTTGTCATGTGATATTGATTGAATGTTACATTTTATTAATGGTTAAAAGAATTAATGAATGTTAGATGTTAACGGGGAATGTAGAGTGATGTTAGGGGGAGGGGGTGGGGCCAAATGAGCTTCCACCTTCACGTGGTTGGCCAAATCAACACTCGTCGAGTAGTTCTAGCTCTTGGATTTTGGAAATCTGATATTCTTCATCTATGATGAGTCCATGTAGGTTCACTTAAAGTGAAGGTATTTCTACTTCAATGGGAAATATAGCTTTTGCGCCATATACCAAAGAAAATGGTGTTGCCCCTGTAGCTATTCTGATGCTTATTCTATAAGCCCATAAGGCTGGATTGAGTTGAAGATGCCAGTCCTTTCCAATCTTGCTCACTTTTTGGTGTAAGATCTTCAATATTTTCTTATTGGAGACCTCAGCCTGTCCATTCCCTTGAGGATAGTAAGTAGAAGAACAGTGTTGGGTAATTTTGAACTTGTCATGAAGTTCATCCATGTCTTTGTTCTTAAATTGTCCCCCATTGTCTGTCACAATGGATGAGGGGATACCGTATCTGCAGATGATATAGTTGAGAGTAAACATGGATACTTGTTTACCCATAGCTTTGATCAAGGGTACTTCTTCAACCCATTTGGTGAAGTACTATGTGGCTGTTATGATGAATTTGTGTCCACCTAAAGATGATGAATAAATTTGCCCGATTAGGTCAAAGGCCCATTGTTGAAATGGCCAGTGAGTAATAAAAGGTAATAGCTCATGTGCAGGAGCATGAATCAAATGGCCATGATTTTGGCACTTCTTGCATGTTTTTTCAAACTATATGGCATCTTTTTCCATGGAGGGCCATTAATACCCTGTGCGGAGGAGTTTCATAGCTAACGAAAGACCATTTGAATGACACCCACTAACACCTTTGTGGACTTCCTCTAGCGCGCGTTTGGACTCATCATGTTCTAGACACCTAAGGAGAGTACCATCAAGATGTCTTCTATATAGGTCATTAGACATGATCAGGTAACGAGATGCATTCCTTATAAGACTTATTTTTTCATTTCTCGATAGGATGTTTGGCAAAGTTTGGTGTTCGAGGTAAGAGTAGATATGCATGTATCAGGAAGAGTCAGTACCCATGAGGAAGCACATGACTTGGGATTCTAAGGAATAATAGGGGAGAAAGAGGATTTCTTCCACTAGGAAGTCATAGCAAGCATGGTGTTCTTCAAGTTGTAGCATGGAGGCCAAGGTGGCCATAGCATCGGTTGCTTTGTTTAATGCTTCTCTTGGTATCTGTTGGAAAGTAACAAATAAAAAATATTTCTTGAGAGAGTCAATCATCCATTTATATGGCAGAAATTTATCATCCTTTGTCTAATATTGATCATTGACCTAATTGATTACCAGTTGTGAGTCACCATAAATATGTAGTACAGTGATTTTTCATTCGATAGCCATCTTCAAACTATTTGCCAAGGCTTCATATTCTACAATGTTGTTAGTGCAGGGGAACATCATTTTGTAAGCCTTTGGTATCTTATATCCTTGTGGCGTGACAAAGAGGGTTCCAGAACTAGCTCCTTGTTGTGTAAAGGATCCGTCAAAGAACATCATCTAGGTGTGTTCTATAAGATACAAAATTGCTTCATCAGGAAATTCTATCAGCAGTGGTTGTGTGTCATGTAAAGGAGCATCATCCAGGTGATCAGCAATAATTTGTCCTTTAATCACCTTTCTATCAATGTATTTTATGTCAAATTCACTGAGAATCATGACCCATTTAGCCAACCTTCCTGTGAGAGTTTCCTTGTTTAGTAAGTATCTGAGAGGATCTATTTTGGAAATCAGCTTAACAGAGTGTGCCAGCATATAGTGTCGTATTTTTTGAGAAGAAAAAACTACAACAAGGAAAGCTTTATCAATGATAGTGTAGTTATGTTCGTAAGACACCATGGTCCTGCTTATGTAGTATATAGCTCTTTCCTTTCCTATCTCATCTTGTTGTGCCAAAAAAGCTCCCAAAGATGTGTCTGTAGCCGAGATGTATAGAAGAAGAGGCTTTCCTAGAATAGGTGCCATCAACACAGGTGGATTAGCAAGGTATTCTTTGATTTCTTGGAAGTGCTTTTCACACCCTTTGTCCTAGCCAAAGGTAACTCCTTTATGAAATGTTTTTGTGAAAGGTTGTGCTTTATCTGCTAATTGGGATATAAATCTTCTGATGGATTTAAGCCATCCTTGTAGAGTTCTAACTTGACTGATATTACGGAGAGGTTGCATTCCAATGATTGTTTCTACCTTTTCAGGGTCAACCTCAATTCCTTTGGCCGAAACAATGTATCCTAGAACCTTGCCAGATGTTACATCAAAAACACACTTACTAGGGTTTAGTCTAAGCTTAAATTGCTTCATTCTATCTAGAATTTTTTCTAAGTCTTTCAGGTGAGTTGCTCTTCTTGCAGATTTAGCTAGAGTGTCATCTACATAATCTTCCATATTCTTATGCATCATATCATGGAATATGGTGGTCATAGCTCGCTGATAGGTTGCCCCAGCATTTTTGAAACCAAAAGGCATGACATTCCAACAAAACGTGCCCCATGCACAGGTAAAGGTAGTTTTCTCCTGATCTTTGGGAGCTATTCGTATCTGATTGTAGCCAAAAAAATCCATCCATTAGCGAGTACATCTCATAACCAGCCCTGAGATCCACAATCATATCAATGTTAGGTAATGGGAAGTCATCGTTGGGATAAGCCTTGTTCAGATCCCTAGAGTCTATGCAAAATCAGATTGACTTATCATGTTTAGCCATCAGGATGATGTTAGAAATCCAATCTACGTAGGCTATAGCACAAATAAATTAAGCTTTCAGTAATTTTTCCAATTCAGCTTTGACCAATAACACCACATGAGGATGCATCTTTCGGAGCTTTTTTTTGACTGTTTTGACTCTTGGAGCAATTGATAAATGGTGCATAATCAGGTCTGTGTCCAAACCTAGCATACCTGAGTAAGACCAAGCAAAGATAATTTTCTTTTTTTGTGAAGAATTGGGTGAACTCTCTCTTTTCTTGTTCAGAAAAGGATTGTGCTAGGTAGATGAGTTGAGGAGCTTCTATTTTTCTTGGATTCACTTCTTGTGTCGATTCTATGAGCACTAAAGATCTTTCTTGAAGATGATTAGGGAGGAGATCAAGTTCCCCATCCTCGAGTACCTTAGAAAGGTTTTCACCGTCAGATACGCCTTTTTTTTTACTATTTTTGGATCTGACACTACCATGAGATGGTTTTCACCACCAGTCCTTTTTTTTATTTTTTTCTTTTCACTTTAGGTTGAGGAACTTGATGTCCCCCTCTATCATGTTTAAGCTCGTTGCACTGGTGGAAGAGGTAAGGGGTTCAATAGTATTTAGGTAGCAAGCCAAAGTATAGTCGTTAGGAGCAGAAATGAGATCTAGGGAGGCATCATGACCCCAGTCAATTAATTTAGGATAGACAAGGGGTAAGGGCTCAATAGGTTCCAAGGATAGCACTGATTTATCCCAATCATGGTCTTCAACAGGTAAAAGGAGATCAGTGATGGAACTCTTCGAAGTGTTGCCTATATCGTGATTCATCCTAGTTCAACTAGTGGAGTCATTGTTGGCAGTCCAAGGATTCAATATGTTTGACCTAGCGTTGGTGTTTTCTGTTGCTTCCTGAGTGGCCATACATTCTAGAAATACACTCATCGACATAACCTAAATTTTCCTAGATGGAATGCATGGTGGGGGAGCCATGTCTAGTTCTTGAAGATCTATGAGATCCCAAGTGTCACCACTTTATTCTATCTCTTCAAGATCCCTGAGATCCCAAGTGTCATCATTTTCTTCTATTTCATGCTCCCATTGTTTCCATCATCCATTGTTAAAATCATGGCATCTCTGCTATGTCTTTGTTTACAATAATTATGTCTCGCATCTCTGGTAAACAACTAATTATATGAGAAAACTTGTTCTCCTTTACAAATATGGCTTGAGAAGCCAACGCACTAGGACTACTCATAGTGAACTCTAACAAAAATATTTCAAGGAAAAGAGATGGAAAAGACTGAAATTTCCTTTCTTACAGTATATAATTCTTAAAACCAGGAAGGAAAATGAGGAAAATTACTTGAAACTCACCAGAGTTGTATGTTTTTGCTTCTAGAGATAAACCTTCAATGTGCTTCAGCTCTTTATGTGCTTCCAATGGTTTTATGAAAATAGAAAAGGCAATTAGAGAAGATAAATACATACATTTAATTTGCCCCTTTTTTGGTAATCATGATTGCATGATGCGAATTAATGATTTTTGCCGTCATTTTTTGGCTAGGTCCAATCGCATTTATTTCCTCTTTAGGAAAGATGTACTTCTACTGAGATGGCATTTATTTCTCATCTTTTCAAACTGATCTCTTAAAGGAAAGTGAGATCTGACACATGCCATGAGTATTTGATCACTATCGCATTTCAGCTTTTGAACCTTGAACCGTGAAGCGCGAAGTTCAAAGTTCAAAATCACATATGCCTTAGTCGTACATTGATTAAACAATAGATAAGATAGAATAATGCAAGATGCATGGGGATATATTGAATTATGAACACAAAAGGCAGAAGTTCAAAGCTCAAGATCACGAAAAATGTTGACGCCAAAAAGGGAATAGACACGGGTTGAGCATGCAAAGCGACAAGCGTAAATTGGAAAAGTGAACCTTGAACAAGAACCACAAGGTTCAAGATTAAAGATTAAATATTACATTGACCCACAAATGCACGGGTTAAATAACTTTGTTGACCGAAAGAAAAGCTTATGAGGATGTCGAATGAAAAATGGGAAATTGAACTTTGAACTTTAAACTGCAAAGTTCAAAGTTCAAGATTCAATATGCACTTCAACATATTACATGATTCTTGGAAAAATTAATCATAAGGCTTTTTGACCTACAATAGGTGGCTCTGACTGGGGATAGGACCGTGAGGGATGAAACAAATAACTCCAAAATTCTTTGGTTCAGCACAAAACTAAGCCTACTAACAAGAAAACCTAACCTAAAGCACAACAAAACTTATGTACACAAAAGACCAGATACTTACAACTCATAAAGCTTGAGATCTTTCTCATTAAAGGAAAAGGGCATTTATGTTCTATCATCATATTTCATCTTAAAATAATTAGGACCCGGCTCTTGACTTATCTCAAAGGGGGCCTTTCCACAATGACTCAAATTTACTGTGTGCTCCTTTAGGTTCCCGCCTTTTATCCCAAAATAAAACTTAATTCCCCTCCATGAATTTCCTAGCTCAAGCTCTTCTGTCAAATATTTTCTTCACCCTAGCTTGGTGACTAGTGATGTGGTCCACAATATTTTCTCATTCTTCAATTTAGCACAAATACATAATTATCTTCTCTAGGGCATTCTAAAAATGTTGGGCCTCTATCACTTTCTGCAAGTTAGCGGCCGCCAGTTCCAGTGGGAGAGAAAGTTGAGCCTCTATGACATATACCAACTCAAAAGGTGATATTCCTATGGCTCATTTGGGTGAAATGAAATCATCCCACAGTACTTTGTGCAACCTTTTGTGCCAATCTATGGCGTCGTCGTCAACTAAATTTTTCATTATAGCGATCAGATTATTGTTAGTTGTTTCGGCCTAGCCATTACCCTGAGGAAAGTAGTCAGAGAGTGTGACAATTGAATCCCATTATCATAATAGAATAACTGCATTTCATAAGAAGAAAAATTTTGCGTGTTGTCTGCCACTATCTTCATCAGGACTCCAAATCTCACCAAAATATTCTCTTCTAGGAAGGAACAGACTATTTCTGAAGTGGTCTTTTTCACGGGTATAGCCTCTACCCATTTTGTAAATTAGTTTGTTGTGGTCAGAATATGAGTGTGACCCGCACTTGAAGGAGGATTTATGGGCCCTAAAAATTATATTCCCCAATACTTGAAAGGTTCTTCAATAACTTCAGGTCTTAGTGGAAGAGCGGCTAAATGGGGCTTTCCAGAAAATAACTTGCACTTCTCACATTGTGCCACCCATTTGTAAGTGTCCTTGAACATCTGAGGCCAATAGTAGCAATTTATTATTATCTTGAAGGTTGTTACTGAGGATGAGAAGTGTCCACCGCAAGCTTCATTGTGAAAGGATTGAAGAATTTTATTTTGCTGATCTTAATCTACGCACCAGAGGAACATCCCATCTAAGCCTCATTTATATAATACATCATCAACTATTACATACTTCATCGCTTTTAATTTAAAATTCCTTTGATCCTTTGCAGTGGGATGGTCTAGACATTCTCCGTATGTCAAATAAAAGGCCACATTTGAGAACCAGGCATCTTTCAATCCTATGAACAAAGATAAAGGAATTCCTTCTCCTGATTCCTCATCATTTTTTGTGATCAATTTGGAAAGTCCTTGACCCCTTATCAAGTTGGTAGGTTTGATTTCCAAATCAAACTCTTGTACTTTCACCACCCACGTTTCCCTATTATTCATAGAGACCTCCTGCTGAGTTACGATACCCTTGACGGCCGAATTTGGGACAAAAACTGTAGAATGAGAATGCAAAATGTAGTATCAAAACTGTTTAACATCTTTTACTACTGCAAAATCTTGCTTCTCTATGGGAGAGTATCTTAAATTCTATCTCTTCAATGGCACGCTCATAAAGTAAATAGGAACATCTTCACCGATTTCATTCTTCTGCAATAGGACGCTCGACATGGTATGTTCTGAGGCATAGCAGTGTATCACAAAGTCCTTCTGAAAATATGGATGAGCAAGGACTGGAGCTTGAGCAATTGCTTTCTTAACTTCATCAAAAGATCTTTTGGCCTAATCAGTCCATTTGAAACTTTTTTTTCGCTCAGCAAGCTTACCATAGGTCGGGTTGTTTCTGAGAATTCAGGTACAAATCTTCTCAAAAAGTTAATCTGCCCAAAGAAAGACCTTATCCCATTCCTATTGGAGGGTAAACACAACTGTTGAATTTCTTGTACCCTTTTGGGATAAATCTTGATTCCATCTTTCGATACTATATGACCCAGTAACCTTCCTTCAATCCCACAGAAAATAGATTTTTTAGGGTTTAATGATATCCCTTTACTTCTACACTCCTGTAGAATGAGCTTTAAATCTTTTGAATGTTTCTTTCTTCTATGAGAGAAGACACTCATATCATCAAGGTATACCACAATTATTTTATTAATTAAATGGCCGAAAGAAGAGTTCATGGAACGTTAAAAAGTGGCGCCCGCATTAATCAAGCTGAAAGGCATCCGGTTATATGTGAATGTGCCCCAAGGGGTGGTAAATGATGTTTTATGCAGATCACTAGGGTCCACACTAATTTTATTATATCCTACAAAAATGTCTAGCATAGACATCATTTTAGAGGCTGCGACCATCTGCAAAATATGATCCATATTGGGAAGGGCAAACTTGTCTTTCAGACTAGCCTGATTCAGATTTCTAAAGTCCACACAGATTTGAATTTCTCCATTTTTCTTACAAACTGGTACTATGTTCTCTACCCAATTTGAATGATGAATTGTGTATATTATTCTAGCACTTAGCATCTTATCGACTTCTCTAAAAATAGCTTCGGCTACCCTGGGGTTATAATTTCTCAATTTCTGTCTAAAGGGCTTGGCATGGGACTTCAATAGAATGTGATGTTGAAACTGTCCATTTCTGAAATCTTTTAGGTCTTCATATGACCATGCAAACACATATTTAAACTTCTTTAGTAACTTATTGAACACAACTTTCTCCTCAGGATTACAACACGTGCCTAGATTCACATACTTGGGATTCTCATTATCACCTATATTTATTTTCTCAAAGTCGCCAGACTGCTTGCTACTGGTTCCTTCAGTTTGGCTGATAAAACAATCACTGTGGTCAAATAGGCTCTCCATTATTACGAGACCTTTAGGAATATGATTTCCTTTTAACTACACAATACCTTCCTTTTCATCAATTCCCTTGTCTGCATAGAATTCCTGACACTTGAACTCTAAACCCTCAAAAAATACTAAAGAGAATTTTTTGATACCCTGTAAGAATGTCAACACATGGGTGTTGTCACTAAAAACCTGCCAGGAATTAGCATTATTTGGCACACTAGGTCGACGGACCAGCTCTATAGTGTAATAACTATTGTCAAAATTAGGGTGAGGGATTAACAATGTTGCAGAGCCAGCTAGGATGTCTGCTCTTGAATTCAATTCTATAGGCATTGCTTCTATTGAAAGTGCTTTGAAACCCTCAATCTCATCTCAAACCCTATTTCTTTAATGCTTCATACACTCATTTCTTACTGCATATATCCCCTACACCTATTTCACAATCAACTCAGCATCTCCCCTGGCTTTCAAAATTCTGATACCCTTCCTTTTTGCCTCTTGAATACTGAGCAATAGAGCCTCATAGTCAGATGTGTTACTGGCATTTTCAAATTCTAATTTAAAAGGAAACAGTAACTTTTCTTCAAAGTGAGATATCAGAACTACCCCTACACCAGAACCCATGGAAGAATAGCTGTCATCAAACTCAAGAGTCTAGATTCCTTCATTTCTAGGAGGTTCTATCTCTGTAACATCATCTTCAGGTAAAATCACATAGTTAGCAAAATTTGTTTCTTGATATAAGATCTATGCTCTCGGATCTTCAGATGGGAAAAATGTATATTTTGATTTGGTCTCAGGTTGTAAAATCACCTTTTGATTTCCAATGGGAATTATTGCTTGTGACCAATCTAATTTAATTTCACCTCCTAAATCTTGGCAGAAGGTTTGACTTAAGAGCATACCATAACTAGCAGGTATGTCAGCAACCAGAATGGTCAATTTTAACCTTTTATTAGGGAAGGCAGCTAACGAAACCTGAGCATCCTTGATTTGACCAAGCAATGGAACTTGCTTAGAATCCATCTAATAGTATTTTCCAAAAGTCTTTGTTAAGGGAAAGTCTAGGATTTTTCTATAGAAGAAGGCATTATATTGTCTGATGCCCCTGAGTCTATGATACAATTACTGAGTTTATGACCATGCACGAATAGAGATACATAGAAAGGTTCTGGTTTTCCCATAATTTGAGTAGGTTGTGAGGATTCTTGGCTAAGGATAGGTTGAACATTCTTAGGATGATTTGGTTCAAGAATTATGGGAATTCCTTGATTAGACACAGTATTTGTTTGATTAGCTATAACCTTAGGAGAAGACCCTCTAACACAAACCACTAATTTATCAAACTAATTGGGATTTAACTTCAAATATTCAACAAGAGAAATCTGAATTTTGGAAGATTTACAAAAATCAACAAAATCAAAAGAAGATTCAGGATTTGATTTCTTTAGAATCTTTACCTCTAGCCCTGCCTTTTCCTCCGCCTTTGAGCTAATACTTTGGTTCATATGCTCTTTCTCCTTTTTATTTTCAAATGGATGCAAAAATTGATTGGTAACTTTCCCACCTTGTTGACCCCTGGTAAAAACTGAACAAGAAGGTTCCTCCAGAGTGATTAAAATGTCACCACCATGATCTGTATCAGACTCATACTCTAGGTAGTAACTTATGGAGTCGTCGGGTCCTCTGGAGTTTTCTTCATTAGCAGGGATCTCTTGGATGGTTTCTTTGTTAGCTTCTAACTATTTATACCGCACCATCTCACGGCAGGTGTCTCCATCATGTTCATCTGTTAAATGGAAAATACACATATTACCTCTTATAGGTGGAGGTTCAATTTGCAGTCTTTGTTGAATCGGTAAAACATTTGATGATTTTGAATAATTTCTTGTCCCTTGATTTGGATATCTACGAGGTATATCTTGATATGGGGTGGGAGTAGATTTTGGTAACTGTCTTTTTAGGGTGATCATATCATTAACTAATCTTTGTACTACCGGGTCATTAGAACCAGAAGTAGATGGTTGATTAGCTGATGTTTGCACTTCCCTTCTCCACTTTCATGTTGTTATTAGATCATCTTCAAGTTCTACTGCAAGGTTTTGGGCTGTAGCTAAATAATCAACTCTATACCACCTCAACTGATAACTTATGTCAAGTGGCATTGCATTGACAAAGAAACCTTTTTCATTTTCACCATTCAGCCTTTTAGCATTGGGGATCTGGTATAGGATCTTGTTGAACTTTGCCTTGAACTCTCTCATGGGTTCATGCATCTCCTTTTTTAATTGAGATAGTTGAATTGAGAGGGAGTGTTCATCCTTAGCAGATTTGAAACATGATTCAAAGGTTATTTTCATAGAATTCCAATCAGTAATGTGACCATTCGGAAAATGGTAGAACCAGTTAGCAGCTGACACTGCAAGGTTTTGCACAAAAAACCTAATTGCCACATCTTTGTGTTGAACGGCTAAAACTCCACAAGTAGTATTAAAAGCATTCAAATGGTCATCTACAAAAACTTTTCCATTACCATAGAATTTAGGTAATACATCTCTAGCCCATTTTGGTAGGGGGTGATTTCCTCCCACATTCAAAGGACCAACTACTGTTCCCCAAGGGTGAGCCATGACTGACTTGGGAAGATGGTTATAATAGGTGAGGCTTGAGTTCCAGATAATGTTAGGGCCTGCCAATTAATCTAACTTGAAGATGCTTCAAGGAAAACTTTAGGGGGAGAAAAAGGTGTACTCTTTTCTTTCTTCTTAGGGGTAAAGGTAATTGGAAAATGAAAAATTTGCAATTCTTGATAAAATCTATCAACGATACCTTCCCTCCTCTGGGACCTAGAATAAGGACAAGAATCCAGGTTTAAGATCCTTGTGGTCCTTGAGCTTCTCTATCCACCACTGTAGCTTCTTGAGCTATGGGAATCCCTCTCAGCCACTCCCCAATCTCTTCTTCCTCTTCAATAACAAGTCAAACTTGTTGGTATTGTTGATCACTTACTCTTAGGTTCCAGGACAAAGCGTGTAAATCAGCAATAATGTCCTCTTGAGTATCTAAAAAGTGTAATTCAGGTTGGAGGACAGGAGGAATTTCTTCTTGACCAGGTATTACATGAACAGGTAATACCATGATTCAATCTCATATGGAGACAAAATTGCATACTGATGTCCCTAGGAGAGTTGCCAAAAATCTTTTAGTGAACAGATTTTTCCCTTTGAAAAATAACAAGTAAAGACTCTTATACCCTGAATACAGAAGAAAAAATGCACTAATAGCTGAGTAAGCTACTCACAACCACACTCTCTATTTTAAAGGAACAGCTACCTTATATAATGATCAATCTATAATAACCTTTTTTTAAGAAAGAATCTAAATCAAGGTACACTTTTGACCAGAAATTATGAAAGGCTGCAATTCACATTCATCATAGATAAATGGCTAACTATTTGGAGATTTCAAGATCTTTAAGAAATTTGAGCCAATTGAATCAAATCTTAAATAGACAAATAAATTAAGAATGGCTAATTCATAGAGATCAAATCTTTAAAAAATATTACTGACAAAATTCTGAAATATACTTGCAAACTATGGTAACAAACTCATTTAATTCCAACTAAAATCAAAATCATACACTCCAATAGACCAACTGATCAATGAAAATACCAAGATCTTCTTATAAAATAAATTGATAATATATTAATATATTCAGAATCTACAGTTTGACCAACGCTGAAATAACTTAAACAAAACATATAATATTGTAAAGTTTTCTTTCCAGAGAACCGACCCTCACTTGGTCATCAAAAATAACATATATAGCCACACGAGGCTTGATTCATTTTTTAATTACTAATTGTCTTAAAGATAGCAAAAAACTTGTGGAAATGAACTTAAAATGGAAAAACTATTTTAGAAAACTAATTGGCCGATAGGCCAATTCCATCTCCATTAGATGCTTTGGTGGCATCCTTTGCTGCTTTCCACTCCTCAAATGTTGTAGAGAAGCTCTTCCTCAGTTCTTGATTTGGTTTGGCAACTGCCTCAAACCTCTGCAACCAAACATTCTTGAAATTTTGCATTTGCTGGGACTTGTCTTCAAAGATCTTCATTTGTTCATAACCATAGACTACTGCTGACTCCACATGAGCTAAAATTGAATGATCATTCATTCTAATTTCTTTAGCCACTCTCATTTTTTCCACCTTTTGATTGAAACAAGCAAGTACTTTAGTCATTTCACTGCTAGCCTCATTTTCCAGTCCAATGATTTTTCCTGTATATTCATTTTGTGCATGCATGATCTCTTTTGAACTAATCTAGTTTTCAATTATCTCGGATGATTCCTTGATGGCTTGTTCATACAGCGAGCCTTCCCATTCCATATTCATCTTAATAATAAACAGAGAATTCTCATCGATCCCTGGCACTACTTTTTCATAGAGGAACTTGTTTATACCATAGGTATAAACAACTTTCATGTTGTGTAATTCAATTTCCAATTTCTCTTTTTCCTTTCTCCACAGATCCACATCTCTTTCAATTATATTTAATAATTGTTCAGATATATCTATCAAGCTATCAAAATCACTAGCAAATTTAGTAATTTATTTGGTTACCTTATCCATCCAGACAAAGAAATATTTTGAAACAGACCTGTCCTTGTGCACTTGATCTAATAATTTATGATTCTCTGGAGACTTGACATCTAGATCAAATGGGACTATTGATAGTGGTTGAGTTATGGGGTTGTGAAGCTATTGGATGTATTTGGACATTTCACAAATGGCTTGCTTCAACCTCTGCTTGTCTTCTGCATCTTTCTACACACGGTGATTGATTTTCCTATTTGTTGAGTTTAGAATATTCAAGTCAGTGGCTCTGATGGACATTCCCAGATCTATCTTTTCTATATTAAAATCCTTCTCTATGACTACATCACTAGTTTTATTAGAATTTGGCTTGAAGATTTTTTCCATCTAGTGACCTATTTTAGCATCCACATCAACCATTGCTTCTACTTTCAGTTTCTTGCCTCGTGGAGTTTTTCCAAGGTATTTGTTGACCAAATATCCAACTGGGGCTGAGATAGGAACAATGTTCCTTTTCTTGTTAACAGATAACTCCAACTAGTTTGGGATTTTTGGTGTAGAATCATTTGTAGGGGTGTTTAGTATTGACAGGTCTTGTTGGCCTTCTCCTACTAATTGATTTTTTGAGGGACTAACTAAGCTCTTGTCCATTTTAAGTTTCTTTCTAGGTTGTGTCTCACTTCCTTTTGCTTCAAGGTCAATTACAATGCAGGGAACCGTATCTGTATTTTCCTTCCTTTTTCTCTCAGCTCTCATGGTCCTTGAAAATGATGTGAGAATTTCCTTTTCTTCTTCAAGATGGTCTTTTATTCTAGTTTTAGATTCACCTAGAGAAATCAATTTCTCATTTTCATTAGTAAGGGCAGGGGAAGGTGTGACTTTTGAAATTATGGTACTTTTCCTGGTTACTGAATTAGGAGTCTCTTGCTTCTTCTTCTTGCTCATTTCTTTCAGCCATTTGTCTATTCTTTTGAACACTTAATGAGAGATAGCACTCAAATCCACTACTTCCTCTCTCTCCCAATCTACTTTTCTGGCTACTGCTTCATTGTTCTATTCCATATGTTTAGACTCTGTCACATCTTCTTCAATTTCAGTACCAAATCCTTTGATTTTAGAAGGGAGCCGCAGGTGACAATTTATTTCAATGTAAACCTATAATGTAGCCTCTTTACAACCTTGAATTCATCCATACAGTCTGCCCAAAAATCTTCTAACTCCGATTGATGTAGAAAAGTGGTATCTACCTTGAAATGATTCACCACGAATTTCTTGCTGTCAAAATAGCTTCGACTTTGATAAGAAGGGAGATTGATCGCCTTTAGTTCAGCATCAAGGGATGACATAGCATGTGCTAATCTGAAATGATAATGTCCTATATCAATAGGGAATAAGGAACCTAATCCTCTATTGGGTCTGAACTTTACTCCTACCTGGAGTATTTTCCTGCATATCTCTAACAGAATATACTTATCCAAGCAATATCATGGAAGCTTCATAGGTTCACCACTCAAACCTCCGACCCTCAAGTAACTAAAAGTGGGGAATTAGATAAAGAAACTTCCATAAATTTTAATCAACTCCATAGCTTCTTCAGACATTATATGATTTTCCCTTCCTCTCAACTCAAAAACAAGCTTCGCCAGGAACATGTCTTGTACTCTTCAAAAATTCCTTGAATTCCTCTTCTTAGATAAATAAGAATGATATTCATAGATCTTCATATCATCCTTCCATGGTTCATGGGGCAAACCTTACCAATTCCTGCTAATGGCCAAAACATAAAATAGATATGAAGACATATAGAAATTAGATGCCTCCGCAGACTGGGATAACTCTTCATCAAGTCTTGCTGCTATTACCTCGGCCTAGTCAACATATTTTCCATCGCTCAAAATAGTTTGGATGAAAATATACATCCAGTCTTCCCAGATAATATCACCGGGTTTACCTTTCAATATGTTTAACATGACCACAATATCACGCACCTCTCTTATCAAATGATCCTTTTTCATAGGTTTCAAAAAATTAGAGCCCCCTTTCTCAGCTTTCGATAACCAATCTCTGGCGATGTTATTGCTATAATCCTTGAAGTTAAGGTGAAATTCTTTCTTGGCCTTCTCAAAGTCACAATTGACATAAGTCTCTGCAGAAGGGATTCTTAGGGAAGCCATGACTACATGTCTGTTAATAGACACTAACACTTCTCCAAAAGGAAGACACATGAATTTGTCGATCCTGTCGTACCTGTTTCCACATTCCATTACCAATTCAGAGCATAGAGTCACCTCAGGAAAACTAATAGCTTCTAATAATCTGCTCTCTACAATCTTAGCTAAAAGGGTTCCAGCCACTGCATTCTTCAGTCTTTAAAAAATCTCTGCTATGTCCTCATTTACAAGAATTGTGTCTCGCATCTCTTGTAAACAACTACTTATAGGAGAAAACTTTTTCTCCTTTACAAATCTATCTTGAGAAGCTGACTCTCTAGGACTACTCATAGTGACCTTCAACAAAAATATTTCAAGGAAAAGAGACAGAAAAGACTGGAATTTCCTTTCTTACAGTATATAATTCTTAAAACCAGAAAGGAAAATGAGGAAAATTACTTGAAACTCACCGGAGTTGTATGTTTTCACTTCAAGAGATAAACCTTCAATGTGCTTTGGCTCTTTATGTGCTTCCAACGGTTGTATGAAAAAAGAAAAGGCAATTAGAGAAGATAAATACATACATTTAATTTGCCCCTTTTTTGGTAATCATGATTGCATGCTGTGAATTAATGATTTTCATCGTCATTTGCTAGCCACATCCAATTGCATTTATTTCCTCTTTAGAAAAGATATACTTCTACTGAGATGGCATTTATTTCCTATCTTTTCAGTGTGATCTCTTAAAGGAAAGTGAGATCCAACACATGCCATGAGTATTTGATCACTATCGCATTTCAAATTTTGAACCTTGAACCGTGAAGCACGAAGTTCAAAGGTCAAAATCGCATATGCCTTAGTCGTACATCGATAAAACAATAGATAAGATAGACTAATGCAAGATGCATGTGGAGATATTTAATTATGAACACAAAAGGTAGAAGTTGAAAGTTCAAGATCGTGAAAAAACGCTGACCCCAAAAAGGGAATAGACGCGGGATGAGCATGCAAAGCGACAAGTGTAATTTGGAAAAGTGAACCTTGAACAAGAACCGCAAGGTTCAAGATTCAAGATTCAATATTACATTGACCCACAAACACGCGGGTTAAATAACTTTTCTGACCAAAAGAAAAGCTTACGAGGATGTCGAATGGAAAATGGGAAATTGAACTTTGAACTTTGAACTGTGAAGTTCAATGTTCAAGATTCAATATGCACTTCAACATATTACATGATTCTTGGAAAAATTAATCATAAGGATTTTTGACCTACAACAGGTGGCTCTGACAGGGGATAGGACCATGAGGGATGAAATAATGAACTCCAAAAGTCTTTGGTTCCACACAAAAGTAAGCCTACTAACAAGAAAACCTAACCTAAAGCACAAAAAAACTTATGTACACAAAAGACCAGATACTTACAGCTCATAAAGCTTGAGATCTTTCCCCTTGAAGGACAAGGGTATTTCTATTCCATCAGCATATTTCAGCTTAAAATAATTAGGACCCAGCTCTTGACTTATCTCAAAGGGGCCTTTCCACAATGACTCAAATTTACTATGTGCTACTTTAGGTTGCCGCCTTTTATCACACAATAAAAATTTATCCCCCGCCATGAATTTCTTGGGTCGAGCTCTTCTATCAAAGATTTTCTTCACCCTAGATTGGTGACTGGTGATGTGGTCCACAATATTTTCCTATTCTTCTTCAATTTTGCACAAATACATAATTCTCTTCTCCAGGGCATTCTGAAAAATGGTTGTCCTCTATCACTTTCTGCAAATTTGCGGCCACCAATTCCAATGGGAGAGAAAGTTGACCCTCTATTCCATATACCAACTCAAAAGGTGATATTCCTATGGCTCATTTGGTTGAAGTGTGATCAGCCCACAATGCTTCATGCAACCTTTTGTGCCAATCTCTGGAGTTGTCGTCAACTAAATTTTTCATTATAGCGATCAGATTCTTGTTAGTTGATTCAACCTAGCCGTTACCCTGAGGAAAGTAGTCAGACAAGTGTGACAATTGAATCCCATTATCATAACAGATTAACTACATTTCGTAAGAAGAAAATTTTTGCGTGTTGTCTACCACTATCTTCGTCGGGACTCCAAATCTTACCAAAATATTCTCTTTTAGGAAGGAACAGATTATTTCTGAAGTGGTCTTTTTCACGGGTATAGCCTCTAACCATATTGTAAATTAGTCTTTTGTGGTTAGAATATAATTGTGACCCACGCTTGAAGGAGGATTTATGGGCCCTACAAATTCTATGCCCACTGCTTGAAAGGTTCTTCAATAACTACATGTCTTAGTGGCAGAGCGGCCAAATGGGGCTTTCCAAAAAATAACTTGCACTTCTCACATTGTGCCAACCATTTGCAAGCATCCTTGAACATCCCGGACCAATAGTAGAAATTTCTCAGTATCTTGAAGGTTATTTCTGAGGATGAGAAGTGTCCACCGCAAGCTTTGTTGTGAAAGGATTGAAGTAGTTTCTTTTGCTGATCTTCATCTACGCACCAGAGGAACATCCCGTCTAAGCCTTGTTTATATAATCCATCATCAACTATTACATACTTGGCCACTTTTAATTTTAAATTCATTTTCTCCTTTGCAGTGAGATGGTCTGGACATTCTCCATATTTCAAATAAAAAGCCACATTTGAGAACCAGGCATCTTTCAATCCTGTGAACAAAGATAAATGAATTCCTTCTCTTGATTCCTCATCATTTTCTGTGAACAATTTGCAAAGACCTTGACCCCTTATCAATTTAATAGGTTTGATTTCCAAATCAAACTCTTGTACTTTCACCACCCATGTGGCCCTATTATTCATAGAGACCTCCTACTGAGTTAGGATACTCTTGACGACCGAATTTGGCACAAAAACTGTAGAATGAGAATACAGAATATAGTATCAAAACTGTTTAACAGCTTTTACTACTGCAAAATCTTGCTTCTCTGTGGGAGAGTATCTTAACTCATGTTTCTTTAATGGCACTCTCATAAAGGAAGTAGGAACATCTTCACTGGTTTTGTTCTTCTGCAACAAGATGCTCGACATGGTATGTTCTAAGGCGTAGCAGTGTATCACAAAGTCCTTCCAAAAATCTGGATGAGTAAGGACTAGAGCTTGAGCAATTTCTTTCTTAAATTCATCAAAAGATCATTTGGCCTCATCAGTCCATTTGAAACTTTGTTTTTCGCTTAGCAAGCTTACCATAATTCGGGTTGTTTCTGAGAATTTAGGTACAAATCTTCCCAAAAAGTTAATCTACCCAAAGAAAGACCTTATCCCATTCCTATTGGAGGGTAAACACAATTGTTGAATTGCACGTACCCTTTTGGGATCATTATTGATTCCATCTTTCGATACTATATGACCCAGTAACCTTCATTCAGTCACATAGAAAATAGATTTTTTAGGGTTTAATGATATCCCTTGACTTCTACACTCCTGCAGAATGAGCTTTAAATCTTTTGAATGTTTCTTTCTTCTACGAGAGAAGACGGTCACATCATCGAGGTATAGCACAATTATTTTATTCATCAAATGGCCAAAAGAAGAATTCATGGCATGCTGAAAAGTGGCGCCCGCATTGATCAAGTCGAAAGGCATCTGGTTATATGCGAATGTGCCCCAAGGGGTGGTAAATGTTTTTTTATGTTGATCACTAGGGTCCACACTGATTTGATTATATCCAAAAAAACCATCTATCATAGACATCATTTCAGAACCTGCAACCATTTGAAAAATATGATCCATATTTGGAAGGGCGAAGTTGTCTTTCAGACTAGCCTGATTTAGATTTTTGAAGTCCACACAGATTTGAATTTCTCCATTTTTCTTACAAACTGGTACTATATTCTCTACCCAAGTTGAATGATGAATTGTGTATATTATTCTAGCACTTACCATCTTATCGACTTCTCTAAAAATAGCTTTGGCTACCCTGAGGTTATAATTTCTCAATTTATGTCTGAAGGGCTTGGAACGGGACTTCAATAGAATGTGATGTTGAAACTGTCCATTTATAAAGTCTTTTAGGTCTTCATATGACCATTAAAACACATATTTGAACTCCTTTAGTCACTTATTGAACACAAATTTCTCCTCGGGATTACAACACGTGCCTAGATTCACATACTTGGGATTCTCATTATCACCTATATTTATTTTCTCAAAGTCGCCAGACTGCTTGCTACTTGTTCCTTCAGTTTGGCAGATAAAATAGTCACTACAGTCAAATAGTCTCTCCATTGTTATGAGACCTTTAGGAATATGATTTCCTTTAACTGCACAATACCTTCCTTTTCATCAATTCCCTCGTCTGCACAGAATTCCTGACACTTGAACTTTGAACCCTCAAAAAATATTGAAGAGAATTTTTTGATACCCTGTAAGAATGTCAACACATGGGTGTCATCACTAAAAACCTACCAGGAATTAGCATTATATGGAACACTAGGTCGATGGACCAGCTCTATAGTGTAATGACTGTTGTCAAAATCAAGGTGAGGGATTAACAATGTTGCAGATCCAACTAGGATGTCTGCTCTTGAATTCAATTCTCTAGGCACCGCTTCAATTGAAAATTCTTCAAAACCCTCGATCTCATCCCAAACCCTATTTCTGTAATGCTTCATATGCTCATTTATTACTTCATATATCACCCGCACATGTTTCACAATCAACTCAACATCTCCCCTAGCTTTCAAAATTCTAATACCCTTCCTTTTCACCTCTTGAATACCGAGCAATAGAGCCTCATATTCAGTCGTGTTATTGGTATTTTCAAATTCCAATTTAAAAGCAAATGGTAAATTTTCTTCAAAAGGAGCTATCAGAACTACCCCTACACCAAAACCCATGGGATAACAGCTTCTGTCAAACTCAAGAGTCTAGATTCCTTCTTTTCTAGGAGTTTCTATCTCTGTAACATCATCTTGAGGTAAAATCACATAGTTAGCAAAATCTATTTCTTGATATAAGATTTGTGTTGTGGGACCTTCAGATGGGAAAACCTTATATTTTGATTTGGTCTCAGGTTGTAAAATCACCTTTTGATTGCCAATGGGAATTATTTCTTGTGACCAATCTAATTTAATTTCACCTCTTGAATCTCGGCAGAAGGTTCGACTTAAGAGCATACCATAACTAGCAGGTATGTCAACAACTAGAATGGTTAATTTTAACCTTTTATTAGGGAAGGTAGCTAACGAAACCTGAGCATCCTTGATTTGACCAAGCAATATAACTTGCTTAGAATCCATCGAATATCATTTGCCAAAAGTCTTTGTTAAGGGAAAGTTTAGGGCTTTTGCTACAGAAGAAGGCATTATATTGTCTGATGCGCCTGAGTCTATGATACAATTACTGAGTTAATGACCATGGATGAATAGAGATACATAGAAAGGTTCTGGTTTTCCTGTAATTTGAGTAGGTTCTAAGGATTCTTGGCTAAGGATAGGTTGAACATTCTCAGGATTATTTGGTTCAATAATCACGAGAATTCCTTGATCAGAAACAGTATTTTGTTTAATTAGCTATAACCTTAGGAGAGGACCCTCTTACACAATCCACTAATTTATCCAACTCATTGTGATTTAACTTCAAATATTCAACAAGAGAAATCTAAATTTTGGAATATTTACAAAAATCAAAAAAATCAAAAGAAGATTCAGCATCTGATTTCTTTAGAATCTTTACCTCTAGTCTCCCTTTTCCTCTTCCTTTGAGCCACTACTTTGGTTCATATGCTCTTTCTCCTTTTTATTTTCAAATGGATGCAAAAATCAATTGGTAACTTTCCCACCTTGCTAACCCCTGGTAAGTACTGAACAAGAAGGTTCCTCCAGAGTGATTAAAATGTCACTAGCACGATCTGTATCAAACTCATACTCTAGGTAGTAACTTACGGATTTGCCAGGTCCTCCGGAGTTTTCTTCATTAGCAGGGATCTCTAGGATGGTTTCTTTGTTAGCTTCTAACTATTTATACCACACCATCTTAGGGTAGGTGTCTCCATCATTTTCATCTGTTAAATGGAAAATACACATATTACCTCTTGCAGGCAGAGGTTCAATTTGCAGTCTTTGTTGAATCGGTAAAACATTTGATGATTTCCCATAATTTCCTGTCCCTTGATTTGGATATCTACGAGGTATATCTTGATATGGGGAGGGAGTAGATTTTGGTAACTATCTCTTTAGGGAGATCATATCATTAACAAATCTCTTTATTACTAGGTCATTAGAACCAGAAGTAGATGGTTGATTAGCTGATGTTTGCACTTCCCTTCTCCACTTTCCTATGTTATTAGATCATCTTCAAGTTCTACAGCAAGGTTCTAGGCTGCAGCAAAATCAGCAACTCTATCCTACCTCAACTGATAACTTATGTCAAGTGGCATAGCATTGACAAAGAAACCTTTTTTTATATTCACCATTCGTTCTTTTAGCATTGGGGATCTAGTATAGGATCTTGTTGAACTTTTCCATGAACTCTCTCATGGGTTCATGCATCTCCTTTTTTAATTGAGATAGTTGAAGTAAGAGGGAGTGTTCATCCTCAATAGATTTGAAACATGATTCAAAGGTTTTTTCCATAGAATTCCAATTAGTAATGTGACCATTCGGCAAATGGTAGAAGCAGACAGTAGCTGACTCTACAAGGGTTTGCACAAAAAACCTAATTGCCACATCTTCATGTTGAACGGCTAAAACTCCACAAGTAGTATTGAAAGCATGCAAATGGTCATCTATAGAAACTTTTCCATTACCATAGAATTTAGGTAATACATCTCTAGCCCCTTTTGGTAGAGGGTGATTTCCTCCCACATTGAAAGGACCAACTAATTCTCCCCAAGTTTGAGCCATGATTGACTTGGGAAGTTGGTTACAATATGTGGGGCTTGAGTTCCAAATAATGTTAGGGCCTACCAATTAAGCCGACTTGAAGTTGCTTCAGGGGAAACTTTAGGGGGAGAAGAAGGTCTACTCTTTGCTTTCTTCTTAGGGGTAAAGGTAATTGGAAAATGAAAACTTTTCAATTCTTGATAAAATCTATCAACGATACCTTCCCTCCTTTGTGACCTCGTATAAGGACGAGAATCCAGGTTTAAGATCCTTGTGGGCCTTGAGCTACTCTGTCCACCACTATAGCTTCTTGAGCTATGGGAAGCCCTCTCAGCCACTCCCCAATCTCTTCTTCCTCTTCAATAACATGTCAAACTTGTTGGTATTGTTGATCACTTACTCTTAGGTTCCAGGACAAAGCGTGTAAATCAGCAATAATGTCCTCTTGAGTATCTAAAAAGTGAAAGTCAGGTTGGAGGACAGGAGGAATTTCTTCTTGACCAGGTCTTACATCAATAGGTAATACCATGATTCAATCTCATATGGAGACAAAATTGCATACTAATGTCCCCAGGAGAGTCGCCAAAAATATGTTAGTGAACAGATTTTTCCCTTTGAAAAATAACAAGTAAAGACTCTTATACCCTGAATACAAAAGGAAAAATGCACTAATAGTTGAGTGATTTACTCACAACCACATTCTTTGCTTTAAAGGAATAGATACCTTATATAATGATCAATCTGTAATAACCTTTTATTAAGAAAGAATCTAAATCAAGATACACTTTTGACCAGAAAGTATGAAAGGCTACAATTCACATTCATCATAGATAAATGGCTAACTATTTGCAGATTTCAAGATCTTTACGATATCTAAGCCAACTGACTCAAATCTTAAATAGACAAATAAATTAAGAATGGTCGATTCATAGAGATATCAAATCTTTAAAAAAGATTACTTACGAAATTCTGAAATATACTTGCAAACTATGGTAACATACTCATTTAATTTCAACTGAAATCAAAATCATACACTCCAATAGACCAACTGATCAATGAAAATACCAAGATCTATTTATAAAACCAACTGATAATATATTAATATATTCAGAATCTACAGTTTGACCAACGCTGAAATAACTTAAACAAAACATATAATATTGTAAAGTTTTCTTTCCAGAGAACTGACCCTCACTTGGTCATCAAAAATAACATATATAGCCATGCGGGGCTTTATTCAGTTTGCAATTACTAATTGTCTTAAAGATAGCAGAAACTTGCAGAAATGAACTTAAAAGGGAAAAACTATTTTAGAAAACTAATTGGCTGATAGGCCAATTCCAGATCCATCAGATGCTTTGGTGGCGTCCTTTGCCACTTTCCACTCCTCAAATGCTGCAGAGAAGCTCTTCCTTAGTTCTTGATTTTTTTTGGAAACTGCCTCAAACCTCTGCAACCAAACATTCTTGAAATTATGCATCTACTGGGACTTGTCTTCAAAGATCTTCATTTGTTCATAACCATAGACTACTGTTGACTCCACATGAGCTAAAATTGAATGATCAATCATTCTGATTTCTTTAGCAACTCTCAGTTTTTTCACCTTTTGATTGAAACAAGAAAGTACTTTAGTCATTTCACGACTAGCCTCATTTTCCAGTCCAATGATTTTTCTCATATATTCATTTTGTGCATGCATGATCTCTTTTGAACTAATCTAGTTTTCAATTATCTCGGATGATTCCTCGATGGCTTGTTCATACAGTGAGCCTTCCCATTCCATATTCATCTTAACAATAAATAGAGAATTCTCATCTATCCCTGGCACTACTTTTGCATAGAGGAACTTGTTTATACCATAGGTATAAACAACTTCCATGTTGTGTACTTCAATTTCCAATTGCTCTTTTTCCTTTCTCCACAGATCCACATCTCTTTCAATTATCTTTAATAACTGTTCAGATTTATCTATCAAGCTATCAAAATCACCAGCAAATTTAGTAACTTCTTTGGTTACCTTATCCATCCAGACAAAGAAAGCTTTTGAAATAAACCTATCCTTGTGCACTTGATCTGATAATTTTTGATTCTCTGGAGACTTGACATCTAGATCAAATGGGACTATCGACAGTGGTTGAGGTACGGGATTGTGAATTTTTTGGATGTATTTGGCCATTTCACAAAGGGCCTTCTTCAACCTCTGCTTGTATTCTACATCTTTCTACACATGGTGATTGATTTTCCTATTTGCTGAGTTTAGAATCTTCAAGTCAGTGGCTCTGGTGGACATTCCCAAATCTATCTTTTCTATATCAAAATCCTTCTCTATGACTCCATCACTAGTTTTATCAGAATTTGGCTTGAAGATTTTCACCATCTAGTGACCTATTTTAGCATCCACATCAACCATTTCTTCTACTTTTGATTTCTTTCCTCGTGGAGTTTTTCCAAGGTATTTGCTGACCAAATCTCCAACTGGGGCTGAGATAGGAACAATGTTCCTTTTCTTGTTAACAAATAACTCTATCTAGTTTGGGCTTTTGGTGTAGAATCATTTGTAGGGGTGTTTAGTATTGATAGGTCTTTTTTATCTTCTCCTGCTAATTGAGTTTTTGAGGGACTAACTGAGCTCTTGTCCATTTTAAGTTTCTTTCTAGGTTGTGTCTCACTTCCTTTTTCTTCAAGGTCAATTACAATGCAGGGAACCGTATCTATATTTTCCTTCCTTTTTCTCCTGGATCTCATGGTCCTTGCAGATGATGTGAGAATTTCCTTTTCTTCTTCAAGATGGTCTTTTATTCCAATTTTAGATTCACCTGCAGAAAGTAATTTCTCAGTTTCATTAGTAAGGGCAGGGGAAGGTGTGAGTTTTGAAATTCTGGTACTTTTCCTGGTTACTAAATTAGGAGTCTCTTGATTCTTCTTCTTGCTCATTTCTTTCAGCCATTTGTCTATTCTTTTGAACACTTCATGAGAGATAGCACTCAAATCCTCTACTTCCTCTCTCCCCAATCTACTTTTCTGGCTACTTCTTCATTGTTATGCTCCATATGTTCGGACTCTGTCACATCTTCTTAGATTTCTGTACCAAATCCTTTGATTTTAAAAGGGAGCCACAGGGTGATAATCTGGTTCAATGTAAACCTAGAATGTAGCCTCTTTACAACCTTGGACTCAACCATACAGTCCACCCAAAAATCTTCTAACTCTTGTTGATGTAGAAAAGTGGCATCTACCTTGAAATGATTTGCCACGAATTTCTTTCTATCGAAATAGCTTCGACTTTGATAAGAAGGGAGATCGATCACCTTTAGTTTAGCATTAGGGGAGGACATAGCATGTGCTAATCTGAAACAATAATGTCCTATATCAATAGGGAAGAAGGAACCTACTCCTCTCTTGGGTCTGAACTTTACTCCTACCTGGAGTATTTGCCTGCATATCTCTAATAGAATATACTTATCCAAGCAATATCGTGGAAGCTTCATAGGTTCACCACTCAAACCTCTGACCCTCATGTAACTAAAAGTGGGGAATTAGATAAAGAAACTGTCATAAATTTTAATCAATTCCATAGCTTCTTCAGACATTCTATGATTTTCCCTTCCTCTCAACTCAAAAACAAGCTTGGCCAGGAATCTGTCTTGTACTCTCCAAAAATTCTCTGAATTCCTCTTCTTCTATAAATAAGAATGATATTCATAGATCTTCATATCATCCTTCCATGGTTTGTGGGGCAAGCCTTCCCAATTCCTGCTAATGTCCAAAACATAAAATAGATACGAAGATATAGAAATTAGATGCCTCTGTAGACTAGGAGAAATCTTCATCAAGTCTTGTTACTATTACCTCGGCCCAGTCAACATATTTTCCATCGCTCAGAATAGTTTGCATGAAAATATACATCCATTCTTCCCACATAATATCATTGATTTTACCTTTCAATCTATTTAACATGACCACTATGTCATGCACCTCTCTTATCAAATGATCCTTTTTCAGAGGTTTCGGCAGCCTAGAGCCCCCTCTCTCAGCTTTCGATAATTAATCTCTGGCAATGTTATTGCTATAATCCTTGAAGTTAAGGTGAAATTCTTTCTTGGCCTTCTCAACATCACAATTGACATAAGCCTCTGTAGAAGGGATTCTCTGGGCAGTCATGACTACCTCTCTGTTAATAGACACCAACACTTCTCTAGAAGGAAGACAAATACATTTATTGATCTTCTCATACCTGTTTCTACATTCCATTACCAATTCGGGGCACGGAGTCACCTCGATAAAACCAGCAGCTTTTAATAATCCGCTCTCTACAATCTTAGCTAAAAGGGTTCGAGTCACTGCATTCTTCAGTCTCTGAACAATCTCTTCTATGTCTTCGTTTACAAGAATTGTGTCTCACATCTCTGGTAAACAGCTACTTATAGGAGAAAACTTGTTCTCCTTTACAAATCTGGCTTGAGAAGCCGACTCGCTAGGACTACTCATAGTGACCTTTAACAAAAATATTTGAAGGAAAAGAGACAGAAAAGACTAAAATTTCCTTACAGTATATAATTCTTAAAACCAGAAAGGAAAATGAGGAAAATTACTTGAAACTCACTGGAGTTGTATGTTTTTGCTTCTAGAGATAAAACTTCAATGTGCTTCAGCTCTGTATGTGCTTCCAACGGTTGTATGAAAATAGAAAAGGCAATTAGAGAAGATAAATACATACATTTAATTTGCCCCTTTTTTGGTAATCATGATTGCATGCTGCGAATTAATGATTTTCGCCATCATTTGTTGGCCACGTCCAATTGCATTTATTTCCTCTTTGGGAAAGATGTACTTCTACTCAGCTGGCACTTATTTCCCATCTTTTCAGACCAATATCTTAAAGGAAAGTGAGATCTAACATGTGCCATGAGTATTTGATCACTATCGCATTTCATATTTTGAACCTTGAACCGTGAAGCGTGAAGTTCAAAGTTCAAAATTACATATGCCTTAGTCATAAGTTGATAAAATAATAGATAAGACAGACTAATGCAAGATGCATGGGGAGATATTGAATTATGAACACAAAAGACAGAAGTTCAAAGTTCAAGATCACAAAAAATGTTGATGCCAAAAAGGGAATAGACGTAGGTTGAGCATGCAAAGCGACAAGCGTAATTTGGAAAAGTGAACCTTGAACAAGTACTGCAAGGTTCAAGATTTAATATTCAATATTACATTGACCCACAAACGCGTGGGTTAAATAACTTTCCTAACCAAAAGAAAATCTTATGAGGTTGTCGAATGGAAAATGGGAAATTGAACTTTGAACTTTGAACTGTGAAGTTCAAAGTTCAAGATTCAATATGCACTTCAACATTTTAAATGATTCTTGGAAAAATTAATCATAAGGCTTTTTGACCTGCAATAGTACCCTACACCAGTTTTATCCGCGGGATCCCAAAATTTAGCACGGAGAGGCTCCACAAGGCCTTTATCTTTTCCCAAGGGTCCTTTACCTGTATAGCCCATTTGTCTCATCATCTGATATCCCTTCCCATATTTATTTGGGCAGATTTCCACATGTGTTACTTCATTAGTTTTCTCTTCATCTTTATATAACTAGGCGAGAACAACCTTTTCTTCATTTTCCTCTAAAAGAGATACCCGTGCTTTCACCATTCTGGTTCCCTCGCTTATTTCCACTTGTTTTCCCTTCGAAGGTGGAAAAGATGAGGATGGCATGCCATTAGATCTGGGAGAGGTAGGGAGGGAAGTCAATTGATATTCCCCCAAGCTTGCATTGTGAATCTTAATTTTTTCCTCAAGATCTTGCATAAGTGCCTTTTGAGCTGCTTCATAATGTTGTAATGCCTCCTTATTGTGTGGAACCATGATGTCGGCTTGCTTTAAGGTATTACAAAAGTAAGTGCTATCAGCTAGAATGGTCACTTCTACTTTATTATAGGGGAATTTCACACATTGGTGATATGTAGAGGGGACTGCCTGCATATCATGGATCTAGGGTCTCCCTAGCAGTATATTGTATGCAAGACACAAATCAAGTACTTGGCATGTGACATTCCTTTCAACAGGACCTACTCTGATCGGGAGCACTATAAGTCCTCTAAATGATTGTTCTTCTTCGTCATATGCTTTTATAGTATTTTTTCTCTGAGGATCAATAGTGTGCTTAGAAAATCTTAGTTCTCTGACTAGCTTGAGGGTACAAATATTTAACCCACTGCCTCCATCTATCAAAACATGCATGACCCAGTGTTTTTGAATCAAAAACTCTATGTACAAAGGCTGATTATGTGGGTGACTAAGAGCTTTGTCATCTTCCTCTGAGAAAGATAGGTAGTGAGGGGTAGTCAGATGATTAACCATAGTTTGAAATTGACGAATGTCAAGGCCCCTGGGAACATTGGTTTCAATAAGCACATTTTTAAGGACTTCCTTGTGCGAGGGGGATGGTTTCAATAACTCTAATATAGAAATATGAGCGGGAGTTCGTTGCAACTGATTGACCAAATTGTAGCTTGTAGAGATTTTTTTAGATGATGATGGTTTGTCTATTGGTACCATTGTTTGTTTAGATGTGGACGTCACTCCTTTAAGGGTGACTTTGTTTTGACCTCTAGTAACTGTGTTAGCAGAATTAGGTTCCTTATCTTTGATAACGATCGCATTGACACACTTGTCTAAGGGTTCAAGCATGTGAATCACATTGTCAATGTGGGTAGATGCGTGATTGACAGAAGCTCCTACAGTTTGTGATGATTTTCCCTTCTCATAAGATGGCAGAGGTTTCTTGAAAGCTTTTTGATCATCATTCAAGCCGTGGGTACTGACCGTGATGGTTTTTTTTCAATCAAATCTTGTATCACACATTTCAATTTCATACACTCATTCGTCAAGTGTCCTTTATTCTTATGAAATTCACAGTAGTGGTCATCGTTCCACCATCGGGGTTTTACCTCGAGTTCCCATGGTTTTGAATTAGGAAACGTAATAATCTTATTGGCAACTAATGTCTTTAGCACGTCTTCCAAGGACTCTCCAAGGGGAGTGAAATTTTTTTTTGGTCAAGGGATCCATGGTGCCTTGTCCTTCTGTGCACCTTCAGTGCTTTTAGAATTTTTAGGAGTAACTGAACTCTGCCTAGCTCCCTGTATGCTAGTAGTAAGGTTGAACACTAGTTCATTAGATTTAATTTCAGGGGAATCAACAACGCCATCATTAACTATGTTGTGATTTTTGTTACAGTATTTTCTCTTGTCATTATTTTTATTGATGTTGGATTTGTTGTCCTTATTCAAAGTAATGTCCCCCTTTTTGACAAGAACATCTTCGATTCTTATGGCATTGTCAACCAAGTCGCTAAAGGAAGTATGTTTTTGCATTTGTGTTGCATAGTTCATTTCGGGAACCAGATTATTGATGAAGAAGTCAATCTTTTCAGGTTCTGGTATATGTTTAGGGTACCTTGCGAATACCCTTCTCCATCTTTGGAGAAACTTAACAAAAGGTTTGCCCGTATGCTGCTTGGTGTTGCAAAGGTTGAGCATAGTGACCGTGTGTAAGATATTGTAAGAGTAGTTTTGGATAAATTTTTGAACAAGTTTGTTAAACGTTTGTATGCCTAGTGTGAGCTTTGTGAACCATTCTAGAGCTAATTATCGAGGGAATAATTGCATCAAATATGTTTGTTCATGCATAAACTTTGTTGGTGCCCAAAAATGCTGAATTGGATTTCCTATGGACTTGCCAATCCAATGATGAGAAAAACAAGTGATTTTGGCCAACTAACAGGAATGATCGATTATGATCCTCTTCCCCTACGCTTTTGGCTCTGTAGGACCAAGGCGGGTGAACCTTTATCTGAACAGGCTTTTTATAGCAGATAACTTGTGATTAGAACTTCTGTCTCTCAAAGTATGGCAAAGTACTATTAAGATCACAAAACTGAAAACAATGTATTATTTAAAATGTTCAAATGTAATGTTCCAAGAATTTAAAGAATGTTTGATGGATTTAAGATATG
>MU213512.1:76863-89119 GCA_018584345.1 Thuja plicata
AACAAGTTAAGATTAAAATTATGTAAGCAAGTTTGATTAAATGCTCAATAATTTAGAGTCTAGTGATAATGTCTTAGATTTAGGATTTATTAAGACCAAATATTTGAGAAAAGGGGGCTATGGGTTTACTAGACCATTTTTGGGTGATTACATCTAGTACGGCATTGTCGTACGTGCGAGAAAATCTGGTTGGCGAATGGAGTCGCCGACCAGGCAGAATGGGTGAAACAATTCCCCACCACACTCAAAGGGGTAGCCATCAACTGGTACTCTGATGTGGACAAAAAAAATGTGACCACTTGGGATGAACTCAAGAAACAAATCCATAAGGAGTTTTGACTCCTGAGGGATGAGAATGAAATTATTTCAGAGATATACGGTACCAAACAAGGCAAGAAGGAGACTGCGTGGGCCTACACTCACCGACTGAAGGAGTTAGTCAGAAAAATGGAGATTCAGCTAGCGGATGGTCTAAAGAAAAGATGGTTTGTGGAGGGCCTAAAATAGAACCTACAGAGGAAAATGAAGATAGTTCCCCCCACCTCATACGAAGATGCCTATAACCGGGCGATGGACTTGGAGAGCGAAACAAAAGACCTCTAAGAAGAAAAGAAGCAAGTCTTCTTCCGATGACGATGACACTTTTGAAGAAGAAAGCAGCAGTGGTGAGGGATCGAAGAAGAAGGTAATGACACTCCAAAAATATATGGAGAGAATGTTAAAATAATTCAAGACAATGAAGGGGGGTACGAGAAGATAAGATGAACTATGGTGCACATACTACAAGGAGAATGGCCACACCAAAGGCTCCTATGCAAAAAATCATTCTGTGATATCTTCCAAGTTATGGGTCACTCCGTCAAGGAGTGCCCATATAACATGAAGTCACAAAGTGCACAAGTATTGTTCACAGAATAGGCCACAACGTTCGCACCAACAAGTACCTACCAGCAAACAAACACCACGGCGTCATCCAGAGGCTACCGGGATAATAGGCGAGGGGGAAATAACAATAACAACTGAAGCCGCATCCAATATGACGCCAAAGGGAGACCTATCATCCAATGTAGGGCCTGTAGCCAATGGGGGCACTTCGCTCAGGACTTCAAAGTCGATGGTGCTTCCCCACAACACTTATGTAAATGGTGTAGTCCCGGTGACCACGATGATGCACACTGTCTGAAAGGAGTGAACCTCATAGACATTGATAATACTATGCTCATACTTACAAGGGACCAAGAAAATAAAGCCACATATCTAGACCCTCGAACAGAAAAACAACAGGCACGGGAGGCTAAGGAAGAAATAGAGAAGGCGATGAAGGCACAAAAAGAAACATGGGAGATGGCCACCACCTCAGATGGGAGGGAGGCAGAACACAACATTCTGAGACAACTGTTACATTTAGAGGTACCAGCAAAACTCCAGGACCTCCTTCACACCAAGCCTCACTTGGGAACGACATTGTTGGGTAACTTGGCCATGCAGCCAAATACCACACGTACGGACATCCCTGGAGGGTTTGCAATTGACCTGATGATACTTGTTGTAAACAACATGAGGTACCCGACAGTCATCAAGATGGGTATCCTTGGCACCATTCTCACAGACAGCATTATAGATGGTGGGTCCGGAGTAGATGTACTTTCGGAGAAGACATGGAAAAAGTTGGGGAAACCCACGCTGTGGCCTCCAACCTTCAACTTATTGGGAGTAGACCAGCACGACATCAAACCCATCGAAACCCTCATGGCTCAGCGCGTGATGATTGGGACAAAACCATTCATACTTGACTTTGTGGTGATCCCACTAAATAAAAAGGGGTACAAATCTATTTTGGGACAAGGGTGGCTCACCTCAGCGAAGGTGAACTACAACTGGAAGCAGAACACACTCACCATGGAGACTGTCAGGAGGAAGTACGTGATTGATCTCCACACGCAAATGGTGAGCAAGGAGTTATCATCTTCAGACTCAAAATCTAAAGGAGAGAAATTGGGAGAAGATTAAGGGCAAAGAAGAATGGAGCCCAATGACAAGGGGTATTGGAGTTGGAAGAATGTTCTGTGGATGATGGAGATTCAATGAATGGCCTCTTCCATTGGCAAGTGGAATATTATGAGTTCTTCACACCATCTTGTAACATGCTAAGCATTAGGGAGGAGGAAGCCACCCCGCACACCAGTTTACGAAGGAAGAACCCATCAAATACAGGAGGTAAAATCAAAGGAGAAAAACCTCGGTGACAACGCTTGTGTCGGCAACGGTTGGAACCCTGTGGCCACAACCTTCAAATTCTTTATTCTCCTTCTTCTTATGTACGGGCCAGTGATGGTGGTCCCTATAGAATTTATGGTTTCCTTCCTTTTGATAGCCATCGAAAACAAACCCAAGGAAAAATTTTGGGAAGTAGGCTACGACGGGACCATCCAACTGTGGACTCTCAACAGACGGGAGATATACAAGGCCATTAGCAGTTCCAAATCAAAACCACACTCCGAGGGGATGGACAAAGTACCCGAAAGGATGGACAGAGAACCCAAGGGGATGGAAGGGGACTCGAGAAACCTGAGAGGCCGGACAAATGACGGAAGAGGCACCCGAAAGATAATTAGATTAGGAAAATAAAATAAAAAAATTAAATTTTAAATATATATATATATATATATGTATATATATATATATGAAAAAAAAGCAAAGTGTTCGTACGACCATATGAAAGAGAAAAGTTGCACCTTAAAGAGTCGTACGGCCTAGGGCCGTACGGGAACACACCACCATATGGAAAGGAAGCATCAAAAGATAGACGGTCATACAGACCTACAATATCGTATGGCAAGAAAAAAAGAGAGTAGGAAGAAGGTCGTACGGCCAGGTACAACCAAGAAATGAAAAAGTGCATGTGTCATACTACATGATACCATACGGCAATGTACAGATGAGAGAAGTGTCGAGAAAGGTGAGGAGTGGTGAGTCATAACCGTACGGAAGACCATTATTTGATGTATAATACAAGCAAGAGCATGAATAGATCAAGCCGTAACAACAAGGAGGTGAAGGAAGCCTGGAGATGCAACCATATGGCATACGATACAACCACAAGGAGGACATCAGACTTACTATACCACAAATCCAAGGGCTTGAAGAAGTCGCATAGTGTTTCGCATCCCTTATCTATTCTGTATGGACAAGAGGTGTTTAATAGAAAGTAACCGGAGGCAAAGCAATTGGTGGCCGTAGGGAAGCGAGTAGTTAGGGTTATTTATTTTGTATAAGGAAAACAAAGGTTATTTATTTTGGAGTATTGAGTTGGAAAAGGTGGTCGTGTAGGAGAAGTCACAAGCAAAATTTATTGATGGCATCACATTCTCCCAAAAAAAATGATGAAAAATAAAAAACAGTGAATAGCATATGGCACCGAAGGGAAGGACATTTTCACAGGAACCATAACACAGTTGGCAGAGGAGAGAGGCAAGAAAATGGTGTGAACCATGGACTTTTGTGTGGGTTTGAAGGTGCTAAATTCAGGACCCCACTGCCCCTCAACCCCGCTAAGGGCATTTCCCCTAGACCCCCATTTTATTTTTGAGACACACTACAACATAGAGTTTGGGGTACCTGCGTCGTCAAGGTAAGCATTGGGTTTGTTCCGTTCGGTGAGAAAGAAGTTTGAAGCTAAGCATTGGAGGAGAAGCCATAAGCTGACAATGGAGATAGATTTGGAGGTTGTGAACACACAATGTTGAGTAGATGAGACCCAGAGATGCTACAGGCATTGATTGTCTGTGCGCCAATGGTGGCGAGAGAGGTAGCAGGGTACTATGCTTTAAGGAGTACGTCTTGGCTGGATATGAGGTTGTCATGGTGGAGGCATAGAGAGCTCAAAGGATCTAACCACCATGTTGCAGGAAGTAGAGAAATACTTGGCTTAGTGTACCTAGCAGTTGGGTGTGGAGAAGGCGGCTATTGAGGACAGATTGGCTACGGAGGCAATATCATTTGCAACACTTGGTAGAGGTTGAGATTGAGCAGCATGTTTTGATTCTTCTATGTAGTGGTTCCTCATTCCTATTTTTTTTTGGTCCCAGACATTTTTTTGTCATCTGGAGATGACTTCTCTTTATGGGGGGATGATGTTAGCCATAGTACTTACTTTATGTTGTGTTAGTTATATTATGTGTAGCCGACAGTACTTAGTTACTACTCGACGACAGTTGGGAATCGGTGGTGACGTTTGGTCACACCCCTTCGGGTTTTATATAAGAAATGTAATTTCTCTTCAGAGATATGGTATGAGGGAATGACTATTGTAAATGTACTCAAGTTACGAATGATTAATAAAGATTATGGTATTCTCTAATCTATCTTATGTATTTGCATTTTTGTACAACGTCTATGCATCAGTAAACTAGGTTACCCCAGCGGGTAAACATTCATCATGAGGCATATTCCTTCTTCTCCAGTATAGTCTCTCACACTTTTAACATCATCTTCTTGCACTAGGTTGGCTCTCCTTTCACCTTTTTTATTCTGTCTTTTTCTATCTGGACACCTATTGGTGTAGTGGAATGTTTGATTGTAATTATAACACTTGATTTGTTCATTGTTTCTTCCTCCATTTCTACCCCTACCATTTCCTCTTATTCCTTTGTATCCACCCCTTGAACTGATTTCTCCGTTGGTGTTCTCTTTGTTGGATTCTCCTTATGGTCTATTACTTTTTCCTCTTCCTCCAAAATTTCCTCTTCCTCTATCAATCTTACCTTTTCCTCTACCACTTTGTTCATTTCTTCTTCTGAACTTCTCTTCTACCTTTAGTGCCAATTGGTAGCACTGGTTTACTGTGGTAGGGCTTGTAAGGCTAAGCTCATCTTGAATTGAAATTCTTATTCCTTGCATATATCTAGCAATATTTACACATATTGGTTTAGCAAGCTTGGATTTCATCACCAATTTCTGAAATTCTTCAGTGTAGGTTGAGATATCCATCTCTTTTTATCTTAGACTTGTCCTTTTCTTATGAAGTTGGACTTCATAATCTTCAGGGACATAAGTTTCCCTGAGTAGGGCCACCATTCTCTTCCATGTGGTGACTGGATTCTTTCCTTTCTTCACCCTATCATCTTGATTGAAGTTCCACCATGTGATTGCATAGCCTTTAGGCTTTGACTTAGCAATCTTCACCCTTTGGTTTTCAAGGATGTCTTAACAATCAAAGAAACTATTTAGGGCATCCACCCAATCCATTGCAGAAAATGGGTCCATCTTCCCATTGTATGTAGGTAACTCAAGCTTGGTATCCATGGTTCTCCTCTCCATATATTTCAGATTCTTCATAAGTAGTCTCTCGTTTGTAGGACATTCATCTTCCTCTTTCTCAAGGGGTTCTTCTTCACTCCATTCTTCAACACCTTCAGAGTTACCACTTTTCTTGCGAAGCTCTTCCATAATCTCTTCCATTTGTTGTCTCATCAACTGCATCTCAATGTCTCTTTGTTCATCATGATTTTTCCTTTTCTCTCTGAGGTATCTTACTATCTCTACATTGGTCATCCTTGTTGACAACCCTCCATCATCTTCTCCTTCCATGGTGTTGGTTTGATTTTTCCCTTAAGAATCTTTGATGCTCTGATACCACTTGATGCAGAGCTCTCCTCTATTTAGGAAAATTTTATGTGGTGTGACCTTAGGTGTCTTCTCTACACCCAAATTGGATCAAGAGAGTGCTATACATCTTCTAAAGATCTTGCAAACAATCATCAAATACACTATCCTCCTAGAGGATACCAAGTCTACTTCAATAGGAAGTTACTATTACTTGCTTTTGACACAAATGGTAACCTAAGTGTTTGAATGCAGATGGAAAGGTTCCATATAATCCATTTATCTCCAAAATAAATGATTTTTTCTCTTTAAAGAGTCTAAGAACTTAGACTTCAATTATGGCTTATAAGCCTTCCTGGCTTGTAGCCCTATTGAGTGAGTTTTTAGGACTTAGTTTAAATACTTCCCAAAGGACCTATCAAAAAAATATTAGATCTAGACACCTTTTACAAATCTATATCAAACCCAAAAAGCATAGACTCCCAAACACAAAGGAAGATATTGAATGCTTACTGTTGCAATAGACCTAATTAGGCCTAAAAGGGTACATTTGTTCTAGAAGTCTTCACCAGTCGAACTCCTCAAGAAAGCCACCACTTTTAATGTTTAAAAGGACCCCTTAGAGACCAAAATCTGCCATTATATTGAGTTTTTCCACCCCCAAAATGTTAATTCTACTTCATTCTTCTCTGGACTGAACCAAGCACATAGAGATGCTTGGCCTAGGGCTTGCAAGTAAAAATAGTAGACCCATTTCCCTGCTCCCAAGCTTCTGTAATCCTATATTAAATTGGCCATACTTAAATTTCCCTAAGGGAAAAGGAATTCCCACATTGGAAATTCAAGTTAGTGCATGATCTGTGAAAACTACCTATCTAGGAAGGGTTTCTGTGCACCCGAGAGAGGTTTGCTTATAAATTTTGATTCTGATCTTAGAAACACTTCAAACCAATTGCATATATTTCCCAACTAATCCTAGATTTCAATTCATTCACTCATTTTCTTATTTAAATCCGTATTAGACCGTACACATTCAACTTTCAAACAGAAGTTAGGGAAAATAGGGAATTTTATTGATTCTCAAATTCAAACTTACATGATTGTGTCTTCCACCCACCTGAAAGGGCTTATGAAGACCTTCCCCAATGGATCCAACCACTTTTTGAAGGTTGTGACCATTGGGAGGCGATTACTTTATGTTTAGCAACTTTTTGTAAAAGTTGCTTAACAACTTTTATTGCTTTGTGCAACTTCTTACATTTCTTGCAAAAGTGCACTTTTTCCCTAATAGGACCTAAGTCTAAGATCCTAGAGATTTTTATTGACTTGAAACATAATCAAAAAGCCTAAGAACCTACCTAGACTAATCTAAACACAAAGCATGCCATTTGACCATAGTCAAAGCCCAAGGTTTATAAAGACACCAAGGGTGACTAGGCCTTACAAGTTAGCTTATTAGCAATGTTTGAAAAGTTCTTAAAGACCCTTAGGCATGGAGGCCCTTGGGTGAATCCTCTGAAGACCTTAGAAGGATATTTGTGTTGAAGATAGGAGGGAGGTGCTCCTGCACCATTAAGAGGCAAAAGGGATGAGTGGCTATGATTAAGTGGTTAAAGAGAGGTTGACTTTTTAAGTGGGAGAGATAAAATGAAGAGATGAATGACAAGTGACACAAGCTCAAAATTTGGAGTTGATCCATGTGATTGCACATGATTGGCTAAAAATATAAGAAAAGGATTAGTGAATTTATAAAATAAACAAAAAATGTTTATTTAATAAATAGAAGAAAAGGCTCACGAAAAAGTTTAATTAAATAAATAAATAATTATTTAATCTTGGAAAAAGAGATTATGAGTTATTTTAAAAAATAAAAATATTTATTTTAATAATAGATGAAAAGGGATTAATGAATTAATTAAATAAATAAAAATATTTATTCAATTAATAGAAGATATTATAATTAAATAAATAAAATATTTATTTAATTAAGGACAGTTTTAGGTGTCTACAGTTTCCACTGTGTTGACTCTTGCTGTATGGTTGGACCATATCCATTGGGGAAAATCCTACCATGACTGCATCAGGGTGTGACACAAGAGGGTTTTAGAGCCCTCCAAAGACAAGTGCAAGCACACCAAGAGGAGCTTCGTAGAGGAGCCGGTATTAGGGCAAAAAATGAAAGTAAGGATGAATCTAGAGAAGAAGGATAGTTTGAAGAACAACAAGAAATGGTTAGAAATCACGATGAAGACAGGTTTTTGAGAGCCATTTCCAAGATTGGAAAGAGACCAAAAATTAAAGTTTATACATTTTATGGAGATCTGGTGCAGGAGCACCTAGGCTTATCACTATTTTAAAATTTTGATGTGGCTTGTACTGACCTTAGCCAAGTCATTTGTGTTTATTTTAGGCCTTAGGAGATATTTCAAGTTTGTCCCTAGGTGGATTTGACTAGGATCAATCCAACCTAGTGGTTTTATGTTTTGAGTGTGTTGAGCAGTTTTTTAGCCACAATGGGAATTTGAGATCTAAAAGGCTAGAAGGCTTAGAAAGGCTTATTTTTGGGGCTAATGTGTCCTCTATGATGTTTTTACATCATTTTTGATAGGTTAGAGGTCATATAACTAAGGTAGATGTAAAAATCAAAATGTTGCATGACAACATTTGCAACTTTTGAAAGTTGCATGACAACATTTGCAGTATTGGATTCCTTTCGATGTGGGATGATGGGTAGTTAGTGTAACTGCCTATAATCATGGGAAAAGAATATTTAGACACAAAGGGTCCCATTTCCCAAGGTGTGATGATGTAATGTGAGAATTTTAATTGCAAAGATAACTCTATTCTCTGAATTTTGTTGACAGTCGACTACTTTTGTGTATGAGTGTTGGTAGATGGATTGAATAGTATGATCTAGTGTTACATTAGTGTAGTAGAGTTAGTTTTAAGAATCTTTTGTTTACATTTCAAGTTTATGTGAGTTCATTAGATTAGGTTTGTAAGTTACACAGTTGTTGTTGTTGACAGGGCAGATTTGAGAAAAATGGCTCCCCCATAGAATCCAACTATGCATTTCATCATGGTCTAGGTGAATATGGTAGGGGAGCCTCTGTATAGTGTATATATGAGTGTAGGAGTCTAGGAGAGAAAGGTAGCTATTTTAAAGGCAAGCCCTAGGTGAGTCTTATGCACCCGGTTAGGTGTTTGTCAGATATTTAATGGTGTTTGATTGTAGGGGAACAATTGGGAGAATGGAACCAAGCATGGTTTCACAAGAATAGAGGTCCTACAGATACCTCCTAGAAAGATTAGGCATTGACCAATCCAGTAAGATACATTTCTAAGTAGAAATCATCAAACTGCACAAAAATAGCCCTATTAGCCATTAATTCTAGGGACCCATTGTACGGAGACCCTAGAAACCCTAAGACCACAAAAATATTTAATGTCTTGGAAAAGGGTGTTAGAATATCCAATTTTGTTCTGGGGTTATTTGGGAAAATAGTGAAGGAAGTGTGAAAAACTCACTGATTAGGACTAATTGACCTATTAGGCCTAAAAGGCCAAATCCATTGATTGTCTTGAGATTGTTTGGGAAAGTATTGACGCCCTGACCAAATGGGATCATATGGAGTAAGAGAAGCTTCTCAAACATGGATTACACCCCCTGCATACACTTGTGAAGTAGTGGAGCTGAAAATGCACTTGGAGTATTCCAAGAAGGAGTAAGGGATTGAAGAGCACTTTGTTGATAGATACCCCAAGGTGAAGCATAAAGGTTACCAACTCATAGAGTGGTATTGGAGAAGTCCTAGGATAATTAGACAAGGACTTGAAAGATCTTAGAAGAGAGGGTAGGATCTTGTGAAGGCTAGGAACAGGAAGAGTCCTAGATAAGCTTGTGCAAGCATACCTTGAGTGTAGCTATCAAGATCTTAATCTAGAAGAGTTGATTGATTAGATCAATGATAAGGAAGATTACTTTGAGTATGAGGAAATAGAAGATCCTGAGAGGGTCAGATTTGCAAAGCCCAAGCTGAAAGGTCATGCAAAAATTTGGTGGAAAGAAGTTCAGTTGGAGAGAAAAAGAAAGGGGAAGGATATGATAACAAGATGGGATATGATGAACTACAACTTATTATATGTTTGAAGTCATTTGTTGATATTCAATCGAGTTGCAGAAGTGATGATAAACATTATCAGTTAATGTATTGTCATTAATGTCAACTTATTTGAGTATAATTATGGTGGAAAACATTTGTTATAATTTGGACATCTGGAACAAACAATGTTTATGTGGTCAGTAAATGAAGAGTTTTGTATACACCAAGAGTCAGTAATAACCGAGAAAAACACAGTGTATACCGAGCGCAGTGATAACCGAACTAGGGATCGCCGACACAACACAGTTAATACTAAGACCGGGCAATTAATTCAAATTAAGGCCGACTAGAATGTTGAGCTGGCAATTGATGATTTTGAGCTAAAAGATAAAGTTTTTTATTTGATCAAACGGTTATGAAAATTCAAGGAATATCAGACAGCAAAGATTGAAACGTGTTTTTAACACAACTGCCGAGGAAGGATCAAGCGGGAAAATGAACGATGGAGATTAAGTGAAAAAACCTGAAGCATGAAAATTAAATGAGCTATGATGTCTATATAAGAGACGAGATTCATTATGACCACAAGGATGCTACAGTTGATGTGCATACATGCAAGTATATGCATGACTGATCAAACTGGTTAAGACAGAACCGATCATTTTTCTGCATACATAACCGAACGACAGAGGAAAGAGGATTGCCGAGCATAACAAGTATGAAGTATGAGATGAACTGAAGTGAACAAATTGATCAGAGATATTATGTACTTAGAATCTGAATATGTGCAAAATAGAGTTGTATTTGAATCAGATCACTATTGTATCAATTTAAATATTATTACAGATAAATCTCTTAACCGGGTAGGATAGTGAAGTCTTTATTATAACATTTAGAGAATGTTGAGTGTTTTCTTGTTGACCACATAGTGAATGCATGGTCAAGAGAGAGCTATTAGTTTTAAATCCTCTAACCAAGTCACATTTAACAATGCGCATTGTAACCTTTAACAGAGTTGGCTCTTCACCGAGCTCACTTCAGAAGAGTGAAAATATTTTGGGTTACCGATCCTAGGTGGTTTTTCCCTTAGCAGGGTTTCCACGTTAAAAAACTATGTGTCAATGTGCATGACTGTTGTGGATTATTATTTTACTTTACACTTTATTTTATTGACCTATATCGGTAATCACATTATTAATTTACTGATATTCGGTAAACATTGATGAAAGTTTGAGATTACATAATACATTTTCACATAATTGAGCTTTATATTTGAATTTGTTTTGGTATACATCTGGAGAAATTTGGAACTATAGGATAATTTGGAGGAGACTGATTCACTCCCCCCACCTCTCAGTTATTCTAACAACTGGTTTTAGAGCATACAACGCTTATCAGAGCATACAGTGCTTATCCGAGCATACAATGCTTATAAGAGAGCATACAGTGCTTAGAAGAAAGTTTTGAAGGACTTAAGCTAAAGATCACAAGATGTATAAGAGAGATGCACCGAAGCTGAATAAGGATAACTTCTTGACATGGAAAAGTAGAATGAGACTATATTTATTAGGAATTGGTGACAGCATTGCAAATTATCTAGACAATGAATTCATTCTACCTTCTGGACCTTTGACTGTAAATCAGATGCTAAATTTGAGGACATCAAGACATGTACAACTACCAAGCAGATGTGGGATCAGCTTACAACAGTTTATGGAGGAGATGCAAATGTACTGAGAGCCAAAGCTGAAAGTCTTCGTAGAAAGTTTGATGATATGAGAATGAAGGAAGGAGAGAACATCACAGTACAGTACCCGAATTAAGGAAGTTGTGAATGCTATTCGAGGATCTGGTCGAACCATTGATGAAGACACTATTGTGAGTAAGATTCTTAGAACTCTATTGCCTATTTATTCTATAAGAGTCTCTGTAATATATGAAATGAGAGCTGAACCTGGAAATAACATTATTGTTGATAGTCTTGTTGGAAGATTAATTTTTTTTGAGCTGAATAACTTTGACAACAGTATTGTACCATCTATGGAGTCCACATTTATGTCTACTTTGAAATTGGTAAATCTAGTAGCAAACACATAATCAAAAATAGCAGTGGCAGTGATAGTGATGACAAGGAATTTGATGAACTTGAAGCTTTAATGGTTAGAAAATTGCACAGAGGTAAAGGAAGATATAAAGGTAAACTACCTTTGATATGTTTTAACTGTAAAGAGATTGGTCATTTTGTTGCAAGATGCCCTAACAAAAATAATGATGATAGAAATGATAGATCTAATGACAAAAAGGATGATCGGGACTATCGAAGCAACCAAAAATATGACAGAAGAGATAACTGAGATTATAAAGATAAAGGTAAGAAATCTTGTTACATTGTTGAAGATAGAGTTAATGATAGTAGTTCTGACAGTGATGAAGATATTGAGATAGTGTTCCTAGCTTTGAAAGATGATTCAGATGAAGATGAAAGGTATGTAAAAACAAAACTTATCTCTAAAGTTAGTAAAAATGATATTTGGGTTATTGATAGTGGT
>MU213512.1:89169-116965 GCA_018584345.1 Thuja plicata
TTATCTCTAAAGTTAGTAAAAATGATATTTGGGTTATTGATAGTGGTTGTACACATCACATGACTGGTGATAAAGGAAAATTTGAATTTCTTGAACATTATGATGGAGGATCAGTAAGAATGGGAAAGATACACCTTGTCAAATGAAAGAAAAAAGGCGTACTATTATGCTAAACAATCAAATCAAATGTGAAAATGCTTATTGGGTAAAAGGACTTAACTACAATCTGTTGAGTGTTTCACAGTTGAATAACACGGGTCACCGTGTTGCATTTGAGAAAAAACAAGAATCTATGATGGAAAAGGAAAATTGATCGACGCTAGTGAACAATCTAAAGGTAACCTATTCTATCTTGACACAACTGAAAGTCATTGCTTATTGGGAAAGAATGAAGATATATAGTTATGGCATAAAAGACTTTGTCATGTAAATTTTGACAACATGGTTAAGATAGTAGAAAAAGAAAAGTTAGAGGCTTACCGAACTTATCTAAACCAGACCATGTAATGTGAAAAAATTGTCAAATAGGAAAGATATCAAAATCTAGTTTCAAGAGCAAGAATTTTTCATCTAATGATATTTTGGAGTTAGTTCATACAGTCCTATGTAGACCAATGAGAACACGGAGCTATTATAGGGACATATATTTAATTTTATTTGTTGATGATTACTCTAGGATGATAATTGTCATGTTCCTAAAAGAAAAATCTGAAGAATTTAAGATGTTTAAGTGGTAAAAAGATAAAGTGGAAAAAGAAACTGGTAGAGATCTGAAGTGTTTGAGATCTGATGGAGGAGGTGAATTTATTTATGATGAGTTCACTAACTTTTGTAATGTGTATGGAATTAAGAGACGGGATTCTGCACCGAGGACACCACAGTAGAACGGGATTGTTGAAAGAACATATCAATTGTTGATTGTGCCAGAACATTGATGATTGAAAAGAGTGTTGCACAAACATACTGAAGAGAAGAAGTAAGCACAACTATTTACACATTGAACCGAGTACAAGTGAAAAAAGATTCAAACAAAACACCTTATGAGCTATGGTATGGGTATACACCGAATGTAAGTTATTTTAGAATTTTTGGTAGTCAGTGTTATCATCTAAAAGATGAGAGAAATAGAAATTTTGATTCAAAAAGTGATGAAGGAATATTTCTTAGATATTCTACTAAGAGTAAAGCTTACAAATGTTTGAACAAAACAACTAACAAAATCATTAGAGTGCAAATGTGAAAGTTGATGAATTTGTTGAGCTAAATGATGAGGACAACATGAAAGAACCGGAGGATTACAATAAATTTTTTTATTGGGAAGAACCTGATACTATACCAATGCAGATGCCTAACGTTACCGTGCAATAGGGTAATGTCACCGGGCAACAGGTAGCACAGACCGAGAATCAGGAAAAAGTTGAAACTGAAGATCATGAACCAAGAGACAATGAACATACAGAAGAAGATAATGAAGAACCAAGAGTTGAACCTGTACTTGCTAAATATGTGAGAAGACATCATCCACGGAATCAAATTATTGGAGATAAAAAAGCAGACATGACGACAAGAAGTAAGTTTAGAGATGACACTTGTTTAATTTGTGAATTTGAGTCTAAGAATGTTAGAGATGCATTAGAAAATGAAGAATGGATTAATGCTATAAATGAGGAAATTGAGAAGATACAGAAAAATAAGACATGGACATTAGTACCGAGACCGAGTGATAAAAATATCATTGGCACCAAATGGATTTTTAGAAACAAACTAAATGAAGATGGGAATGTAACCAGAAATAAATAAAGATTGGTTTACAAGAGGTATGCACAAGAAGAAGGAATTGACTATGGAGAAACTTTTGCACCCGTTGCTAGACTTGAAGGAGTAAGAATACTACTTGCATACACTGCATATAAGAGATTCAAGGTATATCAGATGGATGTGAAATTTGTATTTTTGAATGGAATACTGGAAGAAGAGGTATACATTGAACTGCAACCTGAGGGATTTGTTGATCCTGATCAGACACACATGGTATGTAAGTTACACAAAGCTTTATATGGACTAAAACAAGCACCAAGAGCATGGTATGAAAGATTGCATTCTTTTTTTTATAAGTATTGGATTTATTAGAACAAGTGACAACAACAATTGGTATTTAGAATGAGTAAATGTTGATAAGATACTTATTACTGAAATATTTGTTGATGATATTATATTTGGAGGTAATGATAACTTATGCACTTCATTTGCTGATGAAATGAGAAGAATTTGAAATGTCGATGTTTGGTGACATAAAAAATTTCCTAGGATTGCAAATTTTACAACAGACTACAGGTATCTACATTACTCAATCAAAATACATCAAGGAAGTACTAAAGAAATTCAGAATGGAAGAATCAAAACCACTCGGAACACCTATGGTGACATGATGCAAATTGACAAAAGAAGACAAGACACCTGAGGTAAATCAGACTTTGTACAGATCTATGATTGGTAAATTGATGTATGTTGTACACACAAGACCCGACATAGCACACGCAGTTGGAATAGTTGCAAGAATTTCTGCTAACCCTAGGGAATCACATATGACTGTTGTAAAAAGAATTTTTAGATATTTGAAGAATACTGAGGATTATGGACTGTGATATAAAAGAGAAGGAAAGTTTGAATTAAAAGTTTATACTGATGTTGATTGCGCTGGGAACATAGATGATAGAAAAAACACCACTGGTGGAGCATTCTTTATTGGAGAAAGACTAGTTACTTGGATAAGCAAAAAGCAAGGATGCATATCTCAGTCAACTGGAGAAGCAGAGTATGTTGCTGTTGCTGCAAATTGTTCAAACATAGCATGGATAAAACAACTGTCGAAAGGAATGAATGAGGAGATCACTGAACCAATGATGATTTATTGTGATAATGCAAGTGCTATAAATATTTCAAAAAATCCTGTGATGCATGCAAAAAGAAAGCACATATCTATAAAATATCACTACTTGAGGGAAGAAGTACAAGATAAACAAGTAAAACTGGAATATGTACAATAAAAAAAATAACTTGCAAACATATTCACAAAACCCTTACTGAAGGATACATTTGAGTACTTGAGAGGTAGACTAGGGGTTCGTCCCTTGTTTATTGGTAACTGAGCTGAGTAGGAGGTTGCATCAACCTACATGAAATCATAATATCAATCATGTTGATTCAAAGTTGAACTGAACCGAAACAGACATATCAGTACTATGAAAGGTACCTACTGCACCGAAAATCAGAGATATTTTATTTGGCTACTGAAGAGTTGTATATTTCTTTTTGGCATTATTGTCAAAGGGAGAGAGTTGATCAATGAAATATAAAGGGAGAGACGAGTCAATGAAATACATATCCATCTAAGGGAGAGAGTTGATCGATAGAATATCTACTCATTGAGGGAGTACAGAGAAAGAGAGAGAAAAGACGTATCTAATCTACAAAGAGATTCAAGAGCTAAAAAATCAAAACTGTAGGGAGAGTCTGCATGGTGAGTTTTTGTTTATACTGACACAATTTATATTCAAGCAAAGGAGAGCTACAGAATTGTTGCAGTTGTAGAACATAAGTTTTGTATTTTGTTGTATGGCATTTTATATTGCATATTTCATATTGTGTTGTCATCAATGCCAAAGAGAGAGATTGATGAACTACAAATGATTATATGCTTGAAGTCATTTGTTGATATTCAACCGAGTTGCAGAAGTGATGATAAACATTATTAGTTAATGTATTGTCATTGTTGTTAACTTATTTGAGTATTATTATGGTGGAAAATATTTGTTATGATTTGGAGATTTGGAACAAACAATGTTTATGTGGTCAGTAAATGAAGAGTTATATATACACCGAGAGTAAGTAATAACTAAGTAAAACACAGTGTATACCAAGCACAGTGGTAACTAAGCTAGGGATCCCCGACACAACACGATTAATACTAAGACCGAGCAGTTAATTCAAATTGAGGCCGACTAGGATGCTGAGCTAGCAATTGATGATTTCGAGGTAAAAGATAAAGTTTGTTATTTGATCAAACAGTTATGAAAATTTTAGGAAGATCGGACGACAAAGATTGAAACATATTTTTAACACAACTGTCGAGGAAGGATCAAGAGGGAAAATGAACGATGGAGATTAAGTGGTAAAATCTAAAGGATGAAAATTAAATGAGCTATAATGTCTATATAAGAGACGAGAGATTCATTATGAACACAAGGACGCTACACCTGATGAGCATACATACGAGTTTATGTATGACTGATCAAACTAGTTAAAACATAACCGAACATTTTTCTGTAGACAAAACCGAGTGATAGAGGAAAGACGATTACCGAGCAGAACAAGTATGAAGTATGAGATCAACTGAAGTGAACAAATTGATCAGAGGTATTATGTACTTAAAATAGATCTGAATATTTGCAAAACAGACCTGTATTTGAATCAGATCACTACTGTATCAATTTAACCATTGTTACAAATAAATCTCTTAACCGAGTAGGACAATGAAGTCTTTATTATAACATTCAGAGAATGTTGAGTGTTTTCTTGTTGACCCCATAGTGAATGCATGGTCAAGAGAGAGTTGTTAGTTTTAAATCCTCTAACCAGGTCACATTTAACTGTGTGCATTGTAACCTTTAACATGGTTGGTTCTTCACTGAGCTCACTTCAGAAGAGTAAAAATATTTTGAGTTACCAGTCCCAGGTGGTTTTTCCCTTAGCAGGGTTTCCAAGTTAAAAAATTGTGTCAATGTGCATGAATGTTGTGAATTGTTATTTTACTTTACACTTTATTTTATTGACCTAGATCGGTAATCACAATATTAATTTACTAATATTCGGTAAACACTATTGATAAAAGTTTGAGATTACAAAATACATTTTCACAGAGCTGAGTTTTATATTTGAATTTGTTTTGGTATACATCTGGAGAAATTTGAGACTGTAGGATAATTTGGAGGAGACTGATTCTAACTGAGTAAAACACAGTATATACCGAGCACAGTGGTAACCGAGCTAGGGATCGCCAACACAACACGGTTAATACTAAGATCGAGCAGTTAATTCAAATTGAGGCCGACTAGGAAGCTAAGCTGGCAATTGATGATTTCGAGGTAAAAGATAAAGTTTGTTATTTGATCAAACAATTATGAAAATTCAAGGAAGATCGGACGACAAAGATTGAAACATGTTTTTAACACAACTGTCGAGGAAGGATCAAGAGGGAAAACGAACGATGGAGATTAAGCGATAAAATCTAAAGGATGAAAATTAAATGAGCTATGATGTCTATATAAGATACGAGAGATTCATTATGAACACAAGGATGCTAAACCTGATGCACATACATACAAGTTTATGCATGACTGATCAAACTGGTTAAAACAGAACCGGGCGTTTTTCTGCAGACATAACCGAGCGATAGAGGAAAGAGGATTACTGAGCAGAACAAGTATGAAGTATGAGATCAACTGAAGTGAACAAATTGATCAGAGGCATTATGTACTTAGAATAGATCTGAATATCTGCAAAACAGAGTTGTATTTGAATCAGACCACTACTGTATCAATTTAACCATTGTTATAGATAAATCTCTTAACCGACTAGGACAGTGAAGTCTTTATTATAACCTTCAAAAAATGTTGAGTGTTTTCTTGTTGACCCCATAGTGAATGCATGGTCAAGAGAGAGTTGTTAGTTTTAAATCCTCTAACCAGGTCACATATAACTATGTGCATTGTAACCTTTAACAGGGTTGGTTATTCACCGAGCTCACTTCAAAAGAGCAAAAATATTTTGGGTTACCAGTCCTTGGTGGTTTTTCCCTTAGTAGGGTTTCCACGTTAAAAAATTGTGTCAATGTGCATGAATGTTGTGGATTGTTATTTTACTTTACACTTTATTTTATTGACCTAGATCGGTTATCACAATATTAATTTACTGATATTCGGTAAACACTATTGATAAAAATTTGAGATTACAAAATACATTTTCACAGAGTTGAGTTTTATATTTGAATTTGTTTTGGTATACATTTGGAGAAATTTGAGACTATAGGATAATTTGGAGGAGATTGATTCTGAGTAAAACACAGTGTATACCGAGCACAGTGGTAACCGAGCTAGGGATCACCGACACAACACGATTAATACTAAGACCAAGCAATTAATTCAAATTGAGCTAGTAATTGATGAATTTGAGGTAAAAGATACAATTTGTTATTTGATCAAACAATTATGAAAATTCAAGGAAGATCAGACGACAAAGATTGAAACATGTTTTTAACACAACTACCGAGGAAGGATCAAGAGGGAAAATGAACGATGGAGATTAAGCGGTAAAATATAAAGGATGAAAATTAAATGAGCTATGATGTCTATATAAGAGACAAGAGATTCATTATGAACACAAGGACGCTACACCTGATGCGCATACATACAAGTTTATGCATGAGTGATCAAATTGGTTAAAACATAACTGAGCATTTTTCTACACACATAACCGAGCGATAGAGGAAAGAGGATTACTGAGCAGAACAAGTATGAAGTATGAGATCAACTGAAGTGAACAAATTGATCAGAGGTACTATATACTTAGAATATATCTGAATATCTGCAAAACAATGTTGTATTTGAATCAGATCACTACTGTATCAATTTAACTATTGTTACAGATAAATCTCTTAACCGAGTAGGACAGTGAAGTCTTTATTATAACATTCAGAGAATGTTGAGTGTTTTCTTGTTGACCCCATAGTGAATGCATGGTCAAGAGAGAGTTGTTAGTTTTAAATCCTCTAACCAGGTCACATTTAACTATGTGCATTGTAACCTTTAACAGGGTTGGTTCTTCACCGAGCTCACTTCAGAAGAATAAAAATATTTTGGGTTACCAGTCCCAGGTGGTTTTTCCCTTAGCAGGGTTTCCACATTAAAAAATTGTCAATGTGCATGAATGTTATGTATTGTTATTTTACTTTACACTTTATTTTATTGACCTAGATCGGTAATCACAATATTAATTTACTAATATTCAGTAAACACTATTGATAAAAGTTTGAGATTACAGAATACATTTTCACAGAGCTGAGTTTTATATTTGAATTTATTTTGGTATACATCTGGAGAAATTTGAGACTGTAGGATAATTTGGAGGAGACTGATTCTAACTGATTAAAACACAGTATATACCGAGCACAGTGGTAACCGAGCTAGGGATCACCGACACAACACGGTTAATACTAAGACTGAGCAGTTAATTCAAATTGAGGCCGACTAGGATGTTGAGCTGGCAATTGATGATTTCAAGGTAAAAGATAAAGTTTGTTATTTGATCAAACAGTTATGAAAATTCAAGGAAGATCGGACGACAAAGATTGAAACATGTTTTTAACACAACTGCCGAGGAAGGATCAAGAGGGAAAATGAACGATGGAGATTAAGCAATAAAATCTAAAGGATGAAAATTAAATGAGCTATGATGTCTATATAAGAGACGAGAGATTCATTATGAATACAAGGACGCTACACTGATGCACATACATAGGAGTTTATACATGACTGGTCAAACTGGTTAAAACAGAACCGGGCATTTTTCTGCAGACATAACCGAGCGATAGAGGAAAGAGGATTACCGAGCAGAACAAGTATGAAGTATGAGATCAATTGAAGTGAACAAATTGATGAGAGGTATTATGTACTTAGAATAGCTCTGAATATCTGCAAAACAGAGTTGTATTTGAATCAGATCACTACTATATCAATTTAACTATTGTTACAGATAAATCTCTTAACCGAGTAGGACAGTGAAGTCTTTATTATAACATTCAGAGAATGTTGAGGGTTTTCTTGTTGACCCCATAGTGAATGCATTGTCAAGATAGAGCTATTAGTTTTAAATCGTCTAGCCAGGTCACATTTAACTGTGTGCATTGTAACCTTTAACAGGATTGGTTCTTCACGGAGCTCACTTCAGAAGAGTAAAAGTATTTTGGGTTACCAGTCCCAAGTGGTTTTTCCCTTAGCAGGGTTTCCAAGTTAAAAAATTGTGTCAATATGCATGAATGTTGTGGATTGTTATTTTACTTTACAATTTATTTTATTGACCTAGATCAGTACTCACAATATTAATTTACTGATATTCGGTAAACACTATTGATAAAAGTTTGAGATTACAGAATACATTTTCACAAAGCTGAGTTTTATATTTGAATTTGTTTTGGCATACATCTGGAGAAATTTGAGACTGTAGGCTAATTTGGAGGAGACTGATTCTCACTATTTCAAACACCTATTCTTTGACAAAATATGGAGTCTCACACAAGTTGAAGCTTTTGAAGGAAACAAAAGGTATGTGGTAATGCAAGAATATGTCTAGTTGTTGGAAGGAAGTTTGTAGAAGGAATGAAGCATGAACATAAGTGTTTTTCATTAATTCCAAGATTTGATAAGGATGAAGTTAGCATCTTAGCACTCATTTTCCATATATCATGTCATTTTGAGGGAGAAATGAATTACAGGGTGAAATCGCCCCTCTAGGGACGAGTACCCAATCTCACCCTTGCACGTGGAAACTTTAGGAAGCTCAAATCTGCATTTTCATGTTTCTTATCCATCCTTGCTGAGGCATTGTGCTGGAAAAGAAGCCACAGGTGTTGGACGGCATTATGGAATAAGTTTGAAGGAGAGTTTCAGATTTTGATGCTTTGGGAGTGTCTCTGAAGTTGGCAATTTGTTGTTCATGCTTTGAAATCTTGAGAAATATCACATTTCCAGGTCTGAACATTTTACTGCACTGTTTTCAGGTTATTATGTATTGTTAGAAAAGATTTATGATGAAATTGTTATTTGAGCATACTTGTATCATGTTCTTTCTATGCTAAGGTGTTCAAATTATGCCTCTTATGTGGTAAATGAAATCTTAAAACAAACAATCAGCAAACAGTATACATTTGATTTCAAAACACTTGCAAAAACTTTCAAAAAAAAATCAGGGCTGCAGATTACAAAATAAAACTCAAACTTGAGTTATGAAGCAGAGTTCTGGTTCTCTTTAACACTGAAACTTTGGTTGATGCTCAGATGTGCAGATTTGGAAGGGGGATGCTAATATGTAACCCTACAAAAAACATGTATATATGGCACAAGCTTGTCACTGCTATAAATTTGCCATCATAATGACACACAATATCTAAACTACCATGTCTAGAATCCAAAATTTGCACGATGGGGAGCAAAGTAAATGTGAACCATCATGAAGAAAAATATAACTGAGATCCTTTTATTAATGAAAAGGACCATGTGATATGACATTCTTGAGATGTACGCACTATAAATTTTGTGAGAAATTATTGTCTAGATGTAATTAGGGTGTCACCCCTCCCTTCACAACTTGCAAAATAAAAAATGCAACTTATGACTTCCAAATTTTAAAAATAAAAATAAAAAAATAAAAAATTGATACATGCAGACAAAAGCTACATTTCTACCTTGATTCCAAGGTTCCTTGAGACTAACACTCAAACCCATGTACAACAATAATACAGATATTGATAGCAATTTTTCAGACATAATTTGCCTTTTTCCCTGAATGACACAAGGATAGCAACCTATCTCTTTAGGCATAAATCCATCTGAATGTCCGAAATTGGAAACCTGGAACTTTGATAAAATCTCCGGACATTTTGAATCATGCCAATGCATAAAAGAAAAGATACATATACTATACCGCGATCTTTGCCAAATCTGGACAACTCCAGTTAATGCTAGACAATCTACAGGACATGGCTATACCTTCAGATATATTTTCAACTTTTCTCCCTTGTTTATCAGGAAAGGTCCTATGAATAAAGGTTTCACATAATCTATGATAGAACATTGGAATTAAGAAGTGCAAACGATTATTTCTATGTATTTTGAATATGAGGATTTGATAATCTACATTCCAAACTAGAAATCTTGAGTAGGATAAATGTTGAATTATATGAACCCTTTCAACTACTAGCCATTTAAATTGATGAAGACTGCTACTTCTATTTCGAATGAGGACTTGAATCAGAACATTTTGGATTATCAGGGCAATTTTGTGCAACTTCAATTGCGTTAACCAACATGCACCTATCACTATTTACAATGTAAGCTAGCTATAAAATGTATCAATGTTTAGTTAAAGAAAATAAAGTTTTAGCTACCAAAATAAGATTGAAAGGAGCTTGGGTTCAACAAGAGCTTTCACTTTCAGTTGTCATCAACACTTTGAATACACATTTGCCTTATTACTTCAGTTATCCATGAAAGTGTGTTAATAAACACAATCTTGCAAATTTAAAGCATTTCAAATCTGTGCATTTTATCAAATAAAGAGAAACCAATTCGTCAATTTTTTCTCTCCATATCCAAATCTCAAATTCATCAGAAATCACTTATGCAGTTGTGAATGAACAATTGCTATCTTTTTAAAAAAAAATCTGTGATGTTGGCTCATTAATTCAACAGTTCCTATTCAATCCAAACTTTAGATATCAAATCTCAAACTACAGAACTAAATAGAATTCAAATTACAAATTAAGCCATAAAAATTCACAAGGAAAATTTGGAACCATTATAAAATTCCAACAGCTAGAACAAGCATATTGATGAGAAAATGTGATATTAAAGTTGTTGAAACCAACTACATAATTTTAAAAAGATTGCAATTTTGGATGTTCAGTTTGTCAGTAACTGACCTTAAAAAATTATTTTCATACTGCAGACTGGGGAGCTCTTTTGAGGTACAACCTACAACATACAATCCCCATGGCGCAAACAAATCTGTTTTGGATCTGCTTTAATTTGCAAGAAAAAAATCTCTACAGTACAGCTATACAACCTTAGGCTTGCCAGCAGATCAATTCAATTATGATACAAAAGCCATATTCTAGCATTGCACTGATGGAACAAGGCTATAATCAGCAACTGCTTCTACCAACCAATTTCATCATAAACCACCAAATATTATTTGTGCATCAGTCTCTGAAGGCTGCCAAAATATAAATTGGTGTGTAAGCTGCACATATGCCGAGTGATGATGTCTAGGTTTGAAGGGCTTTACAATACTTTACAACACTAATCTACTGTTGCAATCATCTACTTCTGTTGTCACCCCTCTTATCTTCCGAAAAGGTAAACTCACAAGCTAAAGAAAGATGATCACTGCCCCATTTCTGCAGTGTTTGCCACAGACAACAAAAGCAAAATTAAATAAAAGGCAGTCAAATGGCATCCCAATTCAATATATGGCATCAATATGAAATTATATATATTCTCTTCCCGGATTAGACAAAAGCACTTCAAATTTCCACCAGAGCAATGTAACTTTTGCAGAAATGCTACTAAAGAGAACATGGAGATTCTGCTTCTCTTATAAGTCAAGATCCCAATTTATACAAAAACACAGATAAACTTAACATCTGTTCTTAAGAATACCAATTCTATAGAGAAATTACTTGATAAGCAAACTGTATATAAAAAAATCCATTAAAAACCAAACAAATGACACCCCAGGGATCACAGACGAAAGGAAAAATGCAAAAATAAAAAATGTTCTTAATCAATTGGCTGTCAGTATTTGAGCAAGATGGAGGTTGAACATTAACCATAGAAGCTTCATATAAGCAAATTTCAAGGTAATGCATGTACAGATAAAAAGCCAGTAAAATTATTGGATTGGCTCGCATGTATGCTTAACAAAGATGCTGGGGGCCAGAACCTGCAGCCTTCAGCTTTTCTTTCAGTCTTTGAACCTATGTAAAAGCTTTCACACATCACAAAGTATCAATTGATCTCTAAAACTTTTGAAACATAAGCTATAAGAAAAGAACTTTAAAGTCAAAACCAGCCTTATAAGGAAGGGAAAGCTATCTTCCATGCTATATACTGTAGTATATACAACACAGTCAATGAAATGGATGATGACCATGCATAACCTCCCTAAGAAGAACTATTTTCAATTCCCATGTCAGAATCATCTCCCTTCTGCTTCATACACAAATATCATTGGCAATTTTTCTCAATCAAGAGAAAACATTGAAATAATTGTTCTTGGATCATATGAAGTAAAAACCTTAAATGTCATGGCCATCAAGACTTGACATAGCATTGCTCTTCCTCGTACAATATTCTACTCACATCAAAAATTATGCAAAATCAACCTGAGCTTGAAATTCAAGGTTTACAACTGCCTACAAATCCAAAACACTTCGGAAACACTCTATACCACTATTTGTATCTATAAGCATGTTGTAGAGCAGGCCCTCCTCCAAAAAACCAGTTATTTTACAAGTGATTTAGACTATGTAAAGAGTTGGAGTAATAAATACTCGCAATTAAGTTACAATACTATAACATAAATGGAAGGATAGGAAATGACATTATGACAAAGAATGCAACAGAAAAGACATTTCAAATTTGGCTATGAGTAATAGTTCCATGTCATTTTATACCCACTAGAATACAAAAACCATATAAGCAGGAAAAGGAAAATTATTAGAAGCCAAATTGGATAATTTTTAAGACTGTATTAATGTGTTGGAAGACAATGTGTTAGCCACAAAGACATTTCAAAATTGGCTATGAGCAACAGTTCCATGCTATTTTCTTCGCACAATCTATTGTCCAATAGAACACAAACACTATAAGTAGAAAAAGGGAAAATAGTAGAAACCAAATAAAATAACTATAAGAAGGCATACATGTGTTGGAAGACCGGGTGTTTTCCGCAACACTTCAAGGGGCAATGTATCCAAAACTCTTAATGGGATTAGCCCCTCTGAGTACCTGTGTCAGTCAACATACATTTCTTTTATTACTAAAAAGCCACTGAAAAACCAAAACTGAAAACATAAGCAGTATTTCATTATCTGCAACGCATACCAGATATAATCAACAGTGCCCAAGAACTTGGAGTGGTAAGTTGTGGCCAAAGGTTCTCCATATTCATCTCTTATCCTAGAGTTTCCCTGCCTCCCCTGTCCGATTTCAAAATTACACAATGATTTGAATTAATTTTACAAAAAGCAACATTTGGTCAACTCTAATTATGTGAGTGATTTGAAATATTTAACCTGAAGACATGCATATGCACTGAAAAGCTTAAGTGGATGCTTGAGTCTTGTACAAGATGAGTTACCAGTTGCAGCTTTCAACTCATCTTCATACCAATTGTATCTGAAGGACAAATCAATACAAAACATAAATGAAGAGTCTAATTTTAAACCAAGAAGCATAGTAGCACTGAGCATTCCATGTGTAGACACCTAATATCTACCGCACTAATTCATTAACCATTTCTAACACCGTGCTGAAACTATCATCATGCAATTAAATCCATGCTATCAACCTCTCTTTTCAACCACTAATAATTCCATATTACTAATGAGCTAGAAAAAGATTATTATGTTAATTAATCCATTTTCTACATCTATCCTAAAAGTAAATAATTTTTATTACTTAGTTAAACCATTTTCTCCATGTATTCTAATTAAGTAAATTTTATTATTATTTAGCTAATTAATCATTTTTCTCCATCTATTCTAATAGACTAATTAAGTAATTAGTTTTCATTATTTAACTAAGTTAGCCCGGGTTTTCGGGACGAGAGACGGGGAGACGAGGAAATGGGTTTCCGGGATGAGTTTTTTTTTCCTAGAGCAGAGGACAACAATGGGGACGACCTTTTAAATATTAATATGAAAACATGGATAAAGCATGCTTATATACATTATAGAACCTTAACATATAATGTTTGTGTTAAATAATTTAAATCATAGTTCCAGGACTCGGACTTGGCATGGACTCGACAAGGCTGATCCGACTCGGGACTCGGGACTTGGCGAAAAAACTCAGCAAAAACTCGGTAAGACTCAACAAAGTGCAAAAACCCAAGAAATTTAGAGATTTTCAAGGATTAAAAACTTGTTTCATGCACCCTTTATTAAATAAACCTTGAAAACACAATAAAATCATCAAATAGAAGCTAATCACATACACAAGTTTACATCAATCACATAAGTATAAACAATAAACACAAATTGTAGCTTCAGGAGATAGCACACCTGATATATAAATATTCTCAAATATATACAAAACTGATACAAAGGAAGAACTTGAAACCTTAAACAAAAACACAAAGACTCAAGATGAACTCTACAATGCAAGATGAACTCTACAATGCAACTGGTTGCATACTAGGTGCTCATTCATAGGCACTTTGTCACTAGGTCTATTAGGGCATGCTCTTGTTAGCATTGTCTAACCTCCTTGACTGAACAAACATCCTTATTTGCATTTGACACTTCCCAAGACAGTTCTTACAATTCAACAACCCAAATATTGCATTGACATATCAAACCCTCAATGCTAGTGATTGAACTTTTCTGTACAAGGCATGACAGCCATTTATTCCTTAATTGAATTATCTCCATTTAAAGCCAGGCCTATCAAAGCCTTACACCATGTTTTTGGGATCTATACAACATATACTCCCAATGATCAGACCAAAGCACAACATTAAAACATCAAACCCTCCTTGATTTGGCTTCTCTTTTTTTTTAACAGCAACCTGCAACGTGAGAACAGTCATGCATATCTTTCACAAAACAAATAAATAAGCCAATCGCTTCGGTGAGATTGAAGATAACATAGATAAAGACATTTTTTCCTATTTTAATTAAGATCCAACGGTGGAATAGTAAGTTATGAATTTTTTTCCAAGACAGGAAACCCTAGTTTCTGAACAGGGCTGTTACGAAGATTGGCTTATTCGACCAATCAAACAATCTTTTCTTTAGGACTGGTTAGAACAAAAAACATCTGAAATAAAATTATCTTTCCATCCATATAAGTTTCAGAACCGTACCAGTCCATACCAGGTCGTACCATTCAAATTACAGACTGATCTCCATAGAAAATGCAAGACAAAACATACAAAAATGAAGTTTTTTTCTTGTTCCATTCATCTCTAACCTTGGTTTTCGTGCATGCATCCCTTTTACACTCTATTTCCAACCTCTAAAACTACCCAACTGCCTTCCAACCACTTAGTTAGCAATAATGACAACTTTTACATTTTTTGCTTGACAACAGTTTTGCAACTTGACAACTTTTTGAGCAATTTTTACAACTTTCAACAGTTTGGTCTCAAACCTTCCAAAATGGATCAATATGATCCCAAATGGTCATAAATGACCTTATGAGGCTCAAAAACACCTAAACAACCTAAAAACCAAGAAATGACAAAATGGCACCCTATGATGACCCTGCATCAAAAACACATGGAATATGAAATCCATGGCATCAAATGTTCCAAACAAATATCAAAACAAAAACTACAAGTCTATGGCTCAGCTACTCAGAGGAGCAAGAATCATTCCTACGAAGGCATCTAATGTATGTCCTGGATGATATAGCAGCCAGTATATTTTTTTAACTACAAATGTGCAAAGATTTGCAACAAGGTATAAGTATTATGTAGATTTTTTTAACTCACCCTTTACTTACTTAGACTTATAGTTTGATGGGGGGTTTGGGGAACACCAAAACAAGGTTGAGGGTATCACCCCTTGTGAGGGTTTGAGGGTGAGAGAGAGGTAGAGAGATAGGTCTAGATCTTGGAGGAGAGACGAGAAAGCAAGATAAAGAGAGGTAGAGACAGAGGATAGAGGAAGAGTGATAGGGAGAGAGATGGGTCTAGAGTTCAAGGCAGATAAAGAGAGTCAGATAAAGAGAGCGAGTGAATGTTGATAGGATACTATTGATTACTGAAATTTGACTAAGTCTAAAAAGTTAAAAGATCTAAAACCACTCTCAAACATATACATGAAATATAACCTAAAGTGTAAGAAAGGAAAACAGATATACAAAAATGACTAAGTACCAGATTCATTTCTCAAAGTAGCAAAGTCGGGTCTGGTACGGCCTAAAGTCCGAGCCAGATTTCATTCGTTGAAAACTCGACTGCAGGTGTTTAAATTCGGCCCAAAGTCCGTTGGACAGACTTGGGAAGGATTTGGAAGAATTTACAACAAATTTGAAAAATTGCATCAGGACCCGGCCTAACTTTGGCCAAAAAACACATTATTTTGAGAGTTTTAAGGTTTTTTTTAGTCTAATTTAGTCAATTCAACCCTCCAACCCTAAAATGGAAGAGGCTAAAAAGGTAAAACATGTCATTTGTGCATTTGTGAATGAAAAAGAAAACTTCTTGCCTCCATTGCTAAACTTTCTTGTTTGGTTGCCATTGCTCAAGGAGTGTTGAAAGGTGATTGTTGCATGCTCTAGGCTTGTTTGTGAGCTATTCCTACATGATTGCAAATGTGGAGAACTCCTCAAAGACATTGAAGAGGAAGATTCAACAAAAGAGGTAGGTTTTTGTTGATTTTGTTTGTTTTTTAAATTTTTCTTTGCATTTTTTGCATAGTTACTAGACTTGGACTTGCCTCGGACTTGGCAAGCTGATTTTTGACTCGGACTCGGCGTCCGGACTCGGCAAGTACTCGGCAAATTGAAAAACCCAAGAAATTCAAAGATTTTTAAGGATTTAAAACTTTTTCTATGCATCATTTAGTCAATTAACATCAAAGATACAATAATTCAAATAAATAGAAGCTACTTTGCACACATACACAAGTTTACATTGATCACATTTGTATAAAATTATAAATGCGAGTTTCTGAAGGAAACAAAGTAAACTAAATAACACATTAGAAATATAAATAGTGTCACTGTCAAATGTCTACAATATTCATGGAATATGAAATCCATGGAATCAAAAGTTCAAAACATATATCAAAATAAAAGCTGATCCAAATTGAGTAATAAATGATGTTAATGTTTGTAGCTAGTTCGGATCTAGCCTTGATTGATTAAGTTTATATATTTAATTTTAATTTAATGTATCGAACAAATTTGATTTTTGGGTTATATTAAAATAGGGTTGGACCCTCTAGACGTTTCCTCATGTAATAGGGCTGAGCCCTATCCTAACCATTTGTAATATCTATGTGGCATATGCCTTATATAGGTGCCAATTTCCCTAATGTCTAGATCTATGTGCATATAGGGCTGGGCACTTTACCCTATGTAAATCGTCTAAAGAAATAGGCGTTATGCATGTAGCATGTGGACCTAATCCTAAGGGCCGACTGTATTTAAACTCTTCTTCGTCAAGTATATAAGAGATTGGCATTTGGCATGTAAAAGCAGACGGAAAAATGACATTATGATATATAATCGAATCTGCTCTTACTGTGCGAATTGGTCTGCAACATTATACTATCTGCAGTGCTGATCCATATCTCCTTTGTCACTGCAAATATATATCTGGTCTGCTCCAACAATGATGATTCTCTAGCGTCCGATCTGCTACCTTGGGTGTTGCTGAAGACTATGATCCATTATACAAGTTCGATCCATCATTTGTTTGCTCAGTTTTGGATCAGATTGCATACATTTCAGGTTGTCCCTTATCAGCATTAATCTGCAATATATATATGGCCAGTGTATAATGTCTCAGTGTATGAAGTATTGATTAATACCCAACAAGTTCCTTATTGAGATCCACGATCTGAGACATCACAATACTGGTTGTATCAACAATCTCCATCAGCATTGTGAGTTGGTTCTTTTCGGTCAGACATTCTTGAAGATCTGTACAGATCTGTGAATCATTCAGCATACTGGAGTTGTGGTTGATCTTGATCGAGATAGTTGCATCATTGGTCTATAATGGTTTGATTTGCTTCGTGGATCGGGGATCCTCAGCAAATCTTCATTGTACTGTGAGTTGTCACTATTTTTCTGATTGATTGATCTATTTTGTTGTTGGGTTTTTCACCTCCACAAGAAAGGTTTTCCCAGGGTATATTGGTGTTGTTTATTTCAGTTTCTTAGATCACTAGTTGTGTTAATTGTTTATCTAATTAGCTTAATCTACTCATTGTTTGATCTGATTATTTGAGAAGTTATCAGATTAAGTATTTGTTCTCAGATTTGTTAGATCTGATCCTAAATTTAACATGGTATAAGAGCCAGGTTCTTGCTGATCATAATCAGATCTAACATAGTATACTTCACATTTGTTGTCTTTGTGTGTTTTTCTCTTTTGTCAAAATGGTTACAGGATTGAAGGTGGAAGATAGATTTGAAGGTGCCCTCAACTTCAACTCTTGGAAAGTGCAAATTTTAATTGCACTTGAAGAACATAATTTATTGGCATTCGTTCAAGAAGAAAATCTTGACTCACCTACGGATCCGGAGGAACTTCAACAATTCAAGAAGAAAGCTATCAAAGCCAAGATCTTAATAGATTCAGTTAGAGATATTGTTCCTGTCAGTTCCAGGATGACTATAGCCAGAGATATGTTCAAAAAATTGGAAGGCATGTATGAAGTAAACAACATGAGCCGGGCACTTACTTTGAGAAGAGATTTGCTACAAATCAAAATTGAAAAGGATGAGTCACTCATGGAGTTCTTTATGAGGATCTTAGAATTAAAGGATAAAATAAGTGCTATTGATGGTGAAGTTATAGACAAGGACCTCATTATGCTGGCATTAAATGGTCTCCCACCCTCTTGGGAACCTTTCATTCAAGGATTAAGCGGAAGAGGTAACTTTCCTACATTTGATCTTCTTCATGCTGACTGCATTCAAGAGGAATCTAGACTCATAGCAAGAGGAATCAAGACTTTTCGTGATGGAGAAAACCTAGTTCTTGCTGCCCAATCAGTCAAAGGAGATCATTGGAAGAAAAACAACTTTAGGAGGAACGACTTCAGATCTCATGATGCTAGCAGCTCAAGGAAGAAGCCAAGAGATCTCTCTCATATCTGATGCTTCAGATGTGACAAATTTGGTCACTTTGCCAGAGATTGTCAGGCTCAACTCAATCAGCAAGAGGCTAATCCAAGTGAAGTTGTCAACCTCGAAGATAAGGAGGACTTTCTCTTTTAGTACTATTTTTTGCTGATAGATAGTTTAGAGTTAACTTTGTTTTTAACTCTTGCTCATTTTTATGTTAAATCTAACATTAGGATAAAATAATGTTTTCTTTCTTAGTCTTCTTTGTGCAGGAACAAGGATCAAGAGGGAGTCACATACTTCCTCCACATTTGAGTTTGGTATATTCTAACTTATGTGGTAATATGTTGGTTACTCTCTTGGATTAGGAGTATTGGCATGGAATTTCCTTGGTTCAAGTAATCTTGAATCAATTGGTTTTGTGTTCATCATTGTGTTGGATTATGATTGAACTAACTTGAAGGGTTGAGTGTATGTTTTCCTAACTCTGAGTACAGGAAATTGATTGGATCTTCAGTTGCTTGGGTGATTGATGCATGGATCCGGATCCGATTCTTCATCTCCGTTCTAGCTAAGATGGATAGAGTAGCATACATGTGATGAGAATTCAAATCTAGAGGGAGAAAAGATCTTGAAGCATTTTGCAGGAATCTCTGGTTGAGGCTGATTTTGAGGACGATTCTGAAGTATGACTCAATCGGGAATCCATCATAACTTCCTATGGCTTCTTTTGTTCTTCCTTTTCAGATGTTAGGGTAGCACCTTGTGATGATTAGTTCTCAGGTGTCTTGGATGTGTTAAATGGGCATATTGTAAGTGGAATGGGTCCTATATCAAGGACTAGTTACATTCCACGTGGCTCAAATGGTTGCAACTCAAAGTGTGAGATCTATGAATGCTTCTTGTACAATTGAAAGGAATGTTGATCCTTCAATTCTTGGTTTATTGGTTCAGAGGGAGTGAACCATGGATTCATGTCTTGTAACAGATAATGTGGATATCTCATGTTGTACTTGTGTATTTCTCATGATGATGAGATCATTGATGTAGTCATGATAGTTTCACTATCTTGGTTGAGAGGGAGTCTCAACCTCCTTGATGTACTTTTGTATTTTAGACCACCCTTGTGGGCAATGCAAGATGGATGTTGTATTATTTGAATCTTCTTTAAGAGAATATATGTATGACCACCCTCTGCGAGCAATGTAAGGTGGAGATGTATTTGTTGTATTTTGACCATCCTCTGTGGGCAATGCAAGATGGTGTTGTAATTGAAGTCCACCCTCTGCGGGTAATGTAAGGTGGCATTGTAATCATTTTTGAAGTCCACCCTCTGCGAGCAATGTAAGGCGGCAAAGGTTTTGATCACCTTCTGAGGGCAATGCAGGTGATCCTTTTGAGGCTTGTCCTCTTCCACCCTCTGCGAGTAGGTACGGTGGATATTCTTGACCATCCTCTGCGAGTAGGTATGATGGTTCCAGCCTCTGCGAGTAGGCATGGTGGATATTCTTGGCCATCCTCTACGAGTAGGCATGATCGATCCATCCTTTGTGAGTAGGCATGATGGAAGTTATTGATTTTCTCTTGCAGGTGTGCATCCTTTCTTTGCGAGAAGGCATGAAAGGAAGTCCGTGGTTGAAAGCTAGATCCTTCCTAGCTAAGAGGGAGTGTTAATGTTTGTAGCTAGTTCGAATCTAGCCTTGATTGATTAAGTTTATATATTTAATTTAAACTTAATGTATCGAATAAAATTGATGTTTGGATTATATTAAAATAGGGCTGGACCCTCTAGACGTTTCCTCATGTAATAGGGTTGCGCCCTATCCTAACCATTTGTAATATCTATGTGGCATATGCCTTACATAGGCGCCAATTTCCCTAACGTCTAGATCTATGTGCATATAGGGTTGGGCCTTTACCCTATGTAAATCGTCTAAAGAAATAGGCGTTATGCATGTAGCGTGTGGAGCTAATCCTAAGGGCCGACTGTATTTAAACTCTCCTTCGTCAAGTATAAGAGATTGGCATTTGGCATGTAAAAGCAAAGGGAAAAACGACACTATGATACATAATTGAATCTACTCTTAATGTGCGAATTGGTCTGCAACATTATACTATCTGCAGTGCTGATCCATATCTCCTTTGTCACTGCGATACTTGTGACTGCAAATATATATATTGTCTGATCCAACAGTGATGACTCTCTAGCGTCCGATCTGCTACCTTGTGTGCTGCTGAAGACTATGATCCATTACACAAGTTCGATCCATCATTTGTTTGCCCAGTTTTGGATCAGATTGCATACATTTCAGGTTGTCCCTTATCAGCATTAATCTGCAATATATATATGGCCAGTGTACAATGTCTCAGTGTATGAAGTATTGATTAATACTCAACAAGTTCCTTATTGAGATCCACGATCTGAGACATCACAATACTGGCTGTATCAACAATCTCCATCAGCTTTGTGAGTTGGTTCTTTTCGGTCAGACATTCTTGAAGATCTGTACAGATCTGTGAATTATTCAGCATACTGGAGTTGTGTTTGATCTTAATCGAGATAGTTGCATCATTGGTCTATCTATTGGCAATACTAATGGTTTGATTTGCTTCGTGGATCGGGCATCCTCAGAAAATCTTCATTGTACTGTGAGTTGTCACTATTTTTCTGGTTGATTGATCTATTTTGTTGCTGGGTTTTTCACCTCCACAAAGGAGGTTTTCCCAGGGTATATTGGTGTTGTTTATTTCAGTTTCTTAGATCACTAGTTGTGTTAATTGTTTATCTAATTAGCTTAATCTACTCATTGTTTGATCTGATTATTTGAGAAGTTATCAGATTAAGTGTTTGTTCTCAGATTTGTTAGATCTGATCCTAAATTTAACAAATGAAAGCTGGGAGGGGTATCATGCTTCAAGCAAAACTAATACATATTTGTACTTCAGTCTTCTTTTCTTCAACTAAAATTGATTATTTTCTATGCTTAGAAAATCCTCAACATAAATTTATTACAACCTTCTAACTTTTATATATATGGACGATTCATGGACATAATATACGTTGAGTGGGCTTTGCTCTCTGTGATTTGGAAATTGGAACAATACTTCTCAATGACAGGACCCTGCAGATTATTAGCCCCGCTAGTGCTCCTAATATGTTGTTTTGCAGTTTATGCTCAGTCTAAGAGACAAGTCTCACATATTGCTCTTAATTAGACTATTAAAAGATTTCAAGTTTTGTGTGGCATTACAAAATGGGTATCAGATATTGCTCGTAATTAGACTTCAAAAACATGTCAAAATTTTGTTCGGTATTACAAAATGGGTATCACATATCCCTCTTAATTAGACTTTTTAGATTTTAAAAACATTTCAAAGTTCTGTTTGGTTACTGGTATTACAAAATGAATATCACATATATTGCTCTTAATTTGACTTTTAGAACATTTCAAATTTATGTTTAGTATTACAAAACTATTACAATGGGTATCATTTATTGCTCTTTATCCGACTCCAAAAAATTTTGAATTTCCATTTTGTATTACAAAATGGGTATCACATATTGCTGTTAATTAGACTTCAAAAACATTTTGAAGTTCTGCCTGGTATTAGAAAATAAGTATCACATATTAATTAGACTTCAAAAACATTTCAAAGTTGTGTGGCATTACAAAATAGGAATTAATTAAAAAAAGAATGAAAGCAAATAAGAAAAAAAAGTCAATGAAATCGATTAAAAAATGTTTTTTTTTGCTTTATGGTCTGACTGGCCGCGGCAGAGTCCTGCCTGCGGGACTCAGCGAATCAACAGAGTCGGCAGGACTCTGCGAGTCAGCCAGGACTCTGCCGAGTCCAAGCCCAGAGCCAAAAAGACTCTGGAGCCCTGGCTCGGCTCGGCTCGGCTCGGCTCGGAACTCGCAGAGTCCTGTAACTATGACTTTTCGACAAAATGAAATGAACTCTCTAGTTTTTTTTTTCATTTTGGTTTGTGGCTTTGTTTGTTGTTTATAGATTCATAGAATGGCAAGTGCTTCTAGCATTGGGAACTCTTGGTGCAAAACAGACCCAGGCTCTCCACTATAGAAATATGTGGGAATCATTCAACAAATGCCAAGTGGAGGAGGTTACGTTTGGATTTGCAGCCATTGCAAAGAGGAATATAGTAGCTATTATAGTAGAGTGAAAGCACATTTGTTCTTTATCCCTCAGAAAGGCATCAAGTTTTGTCTAGACAAGCCAAGAGTTGAAAGACAGCCTGTGCCTAAAACCCTTGTTGCAAACCATATTGTACTAAAATATATTGAAGAGCAAAAACAAGTAGATGAAGCAACTGGGAATCGAATTGCTCATCCTTTGCAAGGTCCAATGAACAATCTATAGAGGGTCATCCATTCTTGCGTGTTCCTCAATAACCGGTGACAAATAAGAGAGAAAAGGGGCCCTTGGAAATGTTATTTCACAATGAGGCTAGAGAAATTGCCAAGCAAGACATAGAGAGATGCATCTATGCAAATGGATTGACATTTAATGTTGCTCGCTCACCGTATTGGCAAAAAATGGTGAGATCAATTAATGAGGCTCCAAGGGGGTTCAGAAGGTGCACACCACTTTAATGGACAAAGAGGTGAAACATGTAGAGGATTGCTTGACGCACATTACGGATTCATGGATCGAAACAGGTGTGTCCATAGCATCTAATGGATGGAAAGATGCAAGAAATCACCCTTTGGTCAATGTTATTGCAATGTCCACGAGAGGTGCAATGTTTTTGAGAGTAGTGGATTGTGAAGGGGAAGTGAAGGATGGTCCATTCATTGCAAACATTCTCATCCAAGCCATTGAGCAAGTTGGCCCTCAAAATGTTCTTCAGGTAATAACAGACAATACCAAAAATTGTAGGATTGTCGGGTTATTGGTTGAGGAGCGCTTCAAATACAATTTTTGGACACCTTGTGTTGTCCACTCACTCAACCTAGTGCTACAAAAAATTGGCAAGAAAATTGAGTGGATAAAAAAAATGTATAAAGATGCCCAAGAGATCCAAATGTTCATCATGAATCACCATATGTCGCAAGCCATATTAAGATAATTCTCAAGATAGGAGCTCCAGGTAAGTTAAATTATTTAAACTTTAAATATGTTTTCAACTTTAGTTTAGTAAACTTTCTATGTTTTTAATTTTAAGTTTAATTTTAGTTTACTATTGTTTTGATTTTGAAATAGGTTGCTGAAACTCATTTTGCCTCCAACACTATTGTTTTGAGTTGTCTTGTGAAGGTTAAAGAGGCATTGTCTAGAATGGTAATCAGTGCTGATTTGAGCATATGTTGGCAATCTAGTAGTACAAGGGCAGCTGCCATTAAGGCAATGATATTAGATGAATCTTGGTAGGATTGTGTTGAGTACCTCCTGAAATTCACTGAGCCTATATTGAGCATGATACAATACACTGACATGGATAGGCCTTGCTTGGGTGAGGTATATGATGGCATAGACTCCATGATTGAGGATATTAAAAAATCATAACTGAGCAATAGCAAGATCCTAAAGAAACATTCTTCAAGGAACTACAGAAAATCATGGTGGAGAGATGGAACAAAATGACTACCCCTTTGCATCTCCTTGCCTTTGTATTGAGCCTCAGGTACTATAGTCAGTCAGTCCTTAAGGAGAGTAGCACTAGAGTTGCCCGTATAGAGATGCTGAAGTTGGTCATGGGTAAAAGGCAGCACTTCGTAGATTCTTTCCCAATCCCATACGGCCTACGATGAGGGATGAATTCATGAGTTTTACAAGCACCGATGATTGTGATCTTGACACTCTTGAAGACAAGAACAATGTTGATGCTCATAAATGTTGGTACTTCCATGGAGAAATGTATTAAAACCTACAACACGTTCCCATCAAAGTTTTATCACAAGTTCTTAACTCTTAAGATTCTAATTTCTAAATTCTTGTTGATAAATATTGAATTTATATTTATAATTTTTATTCAAAACTCTTAACTCTCTAATTTCTAAATTGAAAATCTTGATAGATTGCTAGTTCATCATCATCTGAGAGGAACTGCAACACATACTCCATCCACTCAATAATACGCAATAGACTACATTCCAAGCAGGTGGAAGACTTGGTCTATGTGCATTTAAATTTGAGGCTCCAAACACACAAAGGCAATACCTACAAAAAAGGGGAGGCAAAGCATTGGGATGTTGAACCAGAGCGTCCGGAATTGGAAGATTCGATTGCCCGCCTTGATGCACTTGCAATTGATGATGATGATGATGATCACAAGCTACCTAGTGATATTTTGGTTGTTGTTGAGGCTAACATTGCTAGTACCAATGCCTATGGCACTGTTTGTGCTTCTAATTTGCCACAGCTGGAGGATGATGATATGTTTGATGATTTCTGATGATATTTGATCAATGATGGCTGATAATGTTGACACTATTATTTTGGAACTAAAACATTGATATGGTGGTGTATTTTGGCATTTTGTTTGTCATTTGGACTAAAAAATTAATATATATGGTAGTGTGTTTTTCTATGTTGCTTTACTATTAGCACAGTGGTGTATGAACTTATTTGCTGCTGCATACATGCATATAGATATATATATGTTTTTGTACAGACAAACTCAAAATGAATTTGAACCCACCCCAAAAGAAAATGAACGAATTGTGAACCTAAATCTTGAACCCAAATCCAAAACTGAATCCGAATCGACAACTTAGCTGAAAAATGTTATGTTTCATGTATATATTCTACTGAATTGAAGAGAATGAGATTGACTTGAAGCCAAAGATGGGGAGTTAAATGTTACATTTCATGTATATTTTAGAATCATAAACACAAAAAACATTAAAATTTTGAGACTTAGAAATTAAAAAAATTAGTTTCCATCGAGATTAAGCATCGAAACTAACTCAGACTCGGCGAGTTTGGCAAATCTCGCCCAAGACTTGGCCGAGCCCAAGTCTGGGCCCCTCAGACTCGCTGAGCTCACCCGAGTCTCAAAACTATGATTTAAATTGAGAGTTCACATGAGAGTGGAGGTCAAACAAATTATCAAAACTCAAACATTAGTTCTATGGGACAGCTAGGGAACAGGTTTTCAAAAGTTTCTGAGAAGAAACCATTTCCGGGACTAGTCAAATTATGTCGGAAACAGATCCTCGAGTAACATTGTTAATATTTGAGCATGAGCTCACAACGCAGCGGTGACTGCGAGCCCCAGTAACTGGGAGGTTCAACGTTCGAACCACGGGAAGTGCAATCAAGCGAGACAGTCTATGCTGGGCACAGGAGTCGGAAGGAATTGTTGGTCAGCATAATTCAGGGTTCGAATTTCACAGGCAGCACTCGGCGTATGCTCTGCATAGCAGTCACGAGAGTCGGAAAGGATCGTTGATGAGGGAGTGCACTGTTGCGATGGAGGTTGAAGATTGGTGTTCATGATCCAGTTGTCAGACCCTCGCTAGTCCTTGTGTGCTCGCGGACCCGGACGACCCAGGCCGATGTCCCTGCTGGGCTATCTGGATCGCGGGTCTGATGTGTTGGTTTCATGGGGATGAGGTCCCCCAGATTTGTGGCCTCACTGGTTATCGCTCCAGTCAAAAGCGTATATTACCGATCAAAAAAAAAAACATTGTTAATATTTAATTAATTAATCCATTTTCTCCTTTTATTCAAAAAACAATTTAAAATTCAGTTATCCACATGGTCATCCACAATTATTGAAAAGTCAATTCTCTCCCATCTCAAACATCCATCCAATAATAAATCTCAACCATTCATAAAAAGTAACACTAAAATTCATTCATCATCAAATAAAGGCATCTAAAATCATCTCAACCATCCATCCCACAATAAATCTCAACCATTCACATCCCCATTTGAAAATGTATAAATCCACTCTCCCTCCTTCGACAAATAATCATCAAAAGCTTGACAAGCACATGCTGCCAAAATCTTGCACAAAGCTTAAGCAACCATGGTCTATGAGTAAATCAACTCAACAAAGGAGATCTTCATTTAGACAATTTTTCTGGGTAGATTGTGTAAGTTTTTTTCTGGGTAGATTGGATGAAAAAAACTTTTACACAGTCTACCCAGAAAAATTGTCTAAATAATTACTATGGATTGTGGAAATATGTTATCAACTTATCATTAAAGGAGATCTTCGCTTAGTAACCAAAGGTAAACATCATAGTCACCAAGAGACATGGGTACTTGGAGACATTGGAGTCTGGTGCTAGTACCTATAAGCCTAATTTTCAAAAATAGGAGGTGAGTACTTCGAGATCCAATTTTTCAACAAAATTTAATAATTTTCTTGAAAATATCATCACATAGAACTTTGAAAACAAGAATAGTAAATCAGTCACACAAAAATAGTAAATAGTAAAGGCAATTTCTATTTAGACCATTACAATAACAAGAAAATAGCTTAGTTGCCGGATTCGTGCCAAACCACCCTGATCCGGGTCCGGGTCCGTTACGGGTCCGGATTCACGAGCCGGTCCGTGATGGATCCGGGCAGGGTCCTCTTTTTGGCCTGTGGGTCCGGATGGATCCGTGGCCCGTAGATCCAGACGGATCCACAGGTCTAAATGAGGACCCTGCCCGGATCCATCACGGACCGGCTCGTGAATTCGAGGATCCTCAAGGATCCTGCGCGGACCCAGGCGAATCCATAAGGACCCGCGGCCAGTAAAGTTTAAAAGTGGGCCCAGAATAATTGAAAAGTGTTTTTTTTATTGTTTTTTTCCCTTCTAACCCTAAAACGACCCTTCTTACGGAACCTCCAAATACATTTCATTTCATCTTTGCTCTCTATTTTGCTCTCTCATTCTTGGTGAGGTGGTTGTATTCGAAGGAGATCGATTGTGGAGTGACAAATACCTTCCACATAGCAGATTTGAGTGATT
>MU213512.1:172534-191754 GCA_018584345.1 Thuja plicata
ATTTCGAGTTTGATCATCACACAAAGCCCAGATTTCAAGTTCATAGTTCAGATATCAGACATCAGATTTCATGTTCAGATTTTAAGCTCAGATTTTATTGCCAATGTTTAAAATTTATGCAACTATCCACCTCACTTTGCTGTTATCCATGGGCCATAGCTCAAACACCTGCGAGAATTTCAGAGGGGGTCCCCAAATTGGGGCGAGTTGTGAAGACCTCACAACAATACTCAACATTATCAAGCCTTCAATTGTGATGACATATTCCCAAATTGCTTCATCTTCAAGAATTCTCTCTGCTTGGAAATCTTCTCGTTGCACTTGTTTGAACTCCCACTTGTACTTGAAATCGTGACATATGCATGATGTCTTGACCCTGGTCTTGCACTTGTAAAGGTGATGTAAAAGTTTCATATAATGTCCCCTTTTCCTCAAACAGAATTTAATAATAAATTATAAAAAAGTATATAAATACAATTTATATATATATGAACAAATTATAATATAATTAATATAGTATTATATATTACCAAATAATATATAGTAATATTATAATATACTATAATCAATTATTAAATATAATATAATAATGCTATATGTTAATGGGTATATAATATGTTATTCATTTATATATTAACAAATGAATACATAGTAATATTATAATATACTATAATCAATTATTAAATATAATATAATAATGTTATATTTTAATGGGTATATAATATGTTAATGAATGAATAATATAATCTAATATTTCAATTAATATATATATATGTTAATGAACGGCAGATACAATTATATCCATCCTTATTAAAGCTTCCATATCCTATCGAATATAAAGTAATATTACAAGAAGGCAAACTATAGTCAGCAACTTTTGCTGAATCATCGATAACGTGGAGTTGACCATTGGTTGGATGAAGCATGATTTCATTGATTGTCGATATCCTCTTTTATGAGTTGCTGTTTAATACTCAATCCCAATCATTCTTATTATTATCCCATAAACTTGTATTGACTACCACGTGTTTGTTTCTTTCAAAAATTGATAAGACTTATGCCACCTGGAGATATTATCACACATTTGTTGTTTTCGATATTTTAATCACTTTGTTGGTCGCTGGCTTAAGCATAATCCCTAATCAATGAAAGGCGCGATAATAACTAAACGGTGATTACATCTAGCCAAAGACAAAACCATAATCTATTACCGTGAGAAGATAGTGATTAAGAGGACTAATAGTATCTGATCGATTATGTATATTGCGATTAGTAAAGGGGGCAATTAAAATAAGGATTATGAATGTAGTAAGTAGTATTGATGTTGAAGTGGTGTGATTAGTAATTATGAAAGATCATCCTTCTAAATGGACATGAGGCACATCTCATTCATAGCAATTCCTCATGGATGACAATCAATATAAGAAGACATTTGCTTCAATCATTCAACGGGGGGAGTCATCAATAACCTTTCAGATATAATCCACTTGGAACTCTTATCTCTTGAAATAATCAGATCAGCATAATCTACTTACATTGACGAAGGGAAAAAACTATCTAAACCTATACATTTATCAATATCAATATAAAAGAAATATTGGGGCCATCGCCAATTATTTCACATTCTCATTATATCAGAACTCTTATTTGGAAATATAAATTCAAAGTTTATATATTATTATTATAAATATATTTAGTCAACTATTGGATTGATTTGTTTTTATAAACTATCAATATAACAGTCCTTAATCTTCCAAGCCCATCACATGATCGTAAGAGAGAGCTAGGACAACAATCTATTGTGATAAAGATCTTAGGATATAGTTTGTAAATCACAAGAGTTCAGATTCACTGCATATTTAATATTATATTGAATGAGAAGAGTGTATTGTAGCATTCCCAATACATACAAAACTCATGAATTAAGCTCTCTAAAATCATAACATTATAGAGAAAGGAATTCCATTATTCCCTTCAATAAGACTCCAAAGTTCTTAAACATAATCATTAGATAGTGGAGAGAGAAGAAAACTTAGAAGGGACATTACATTTCATGTATTTTGACCATCCAATTGAACTTGGATTTTCGAAGGAAATTCAAGTTTGCATAAATTTTTTCCTTTGGCTTGAACAATACAAGTCCCTTTGTGATAACCAGCATATCACATCATTACAATTGAGTTGAGTCCACAATAAGAAGGAACCTTGGGGTTGTCTCATTTGATCACACAATCCATGTACATTGTTTAGCATATGAGCATCCTTATTCAAGAGAGAGTTGGAAATTTGGTATTTCATCTTGGGATATTAAGTCTTCGATTCTGCATGTTGTAGTGGCATAAAACTCACATCAACACTGATCAATCAAGTTCTCTCTATGAAAGTTGGTGTTCTCCATTGCCCACCAATAAGCCTATGAGAAAACTTGAAAAATGGGCTAATTATTCTCAAAATGATTATTCTTGAGAAAGGACATTACACCATGTTGTACTCCAACATCTGAAAGTCATTGCATTCCAACATAGTTGTTTATAATTCTGTGATGAATTTTTTGCAATATTCCAAGAGGTTAACCTCATGCAAATGAAATAGACCCATTGCATCTATGCACCACAAAACTTAGCAATACTCACAGGCTTTGTCAAAGAATTAGCAATATTTACCGAGTGTCATATCTCTCCATCTGCATTTTCCTTGTTCATCCATCTTCCTAACAAAAAGATACTGCCCATCTACATGTTTGGTCCAAGCAATTGAAACCTATCACTCATGCTACTGCAGGTGACTGGGCAGGAATCTTAAACACTTGTGGTGTCTGCTCAAAGTGAACATGCAGCCACACTAAGCCTTTGCATGTTGCTACAAGTGTTTGCAGCCTTGCTATACATGTAATATCAGTTATTGCAGATGAAGTTACAACCTACACACCATCATCCACCTAAACTAATAAACTTATGAATCAAACATCCTATTCATAATTGACCTCTATAAGATTTATGGATCAGAGCCCTTTGAATTTCCAAGCTAAAGACCTCTGTATAAGGTTTAGAAACAAAACCCATCAGTATTCCCAAGCTTACTTAACTTCATATTCAAATTTCTATAGCAAATCATTAGTTTAAATCTTGAACATTAGTTAGCACATATAACATTTCAAAATAATATAGTGATTGTGCATTTTCAACCTAGTTTAAACAGTTTTTAAATTCACAATATTTTATTACAAATAATATTCATTGAAAGTATATTAGGTCATTGAACAAACCAAGAAATAAAAGAACCAATGTGTGAGTGACCACAAACAGCAGATGTAACTGCTGTAACAGTATATACATACACAAAGCAAGGGAGTACATAAAGAACTCTAGTCCAATTTCAGTCTATAAATTCAAATCATAAATATAATAATAGTCAGAAATGTTAAAAATTAATAAACTAAAAGAAAAAGCATCAATGCAAGGTCTGTTTTCCATCTCCAACTGCCATAATATCTACCAGGGGTTGACTTCCTCTGCCCAGCCTGTTGGAATTGTTTGTGGGCATTATACATATTATCATTAATAATACAACCTCCATGCATCTAAATAAAGAATTCAGAGAGAAACTACCATTGGATGGCACATAGCCTGTATCTCTTGCTTTCAAAAACTGTGCCTATAGAGTAAAATCTATCACTGAATAGCACTAATAGAAAAGCTTGATTTCATTTAGCATATCCAATTATCAAAAGCTACAGACTGACACTTCTTTTCCATATGAAGCAGTAGAGAGATGACAGTTAAAATTCAAGCACTGGAACAGACCACTTTTCCCTGAATAGAGGATAAAGGTATTGGTATAAACATTTGAATTCAAAAATTATACTCAAAAAACTGCATATGGGAAACTAAATTTAGGAAATCAGTATATTTAAGAGAAGTCGTGCATTTCAAACAATTAAGCTCTTTCATTCCATGTCACTGTAACTCCATTTGCCATTGTTCTATCAATGGCATACACATTAGCTCTAGCTCGTACTTCCTAATCCTAATGGCAACAAGGCACATAAAATGTTCAATTATATAGAGTAAACCCTGGAACGGACAGTGCCTAGAGGCATTTGCAGGATGTACTTTCTGCCTCACTATTGACAATGAATATGAAAATTACTATGATTACCTGTCCCAATTTGATATCCCCACGTTTTGGGTTGAAAAGCACGTGAATATTCCCAACAATGAGTCTTCTCTTTTTGCAATTGTATTCCTGCAGCAAACTTCATTCAATCCACTGTGTAAGAATAATGACAAAAAGCTGTCTAATAAACATCTATATAAATGAAAACTAACAATTTTCTTTATTTGCAACACCTTCACAAGTACCACAACAACTAGAGGGCCTTTAGTTTTGTAAAGATTTCAAAACATGTATGCCCTTTGCAGTTATCTGTATTTTATGGGTCAGTACATATATAAAATAATAAATGTGCACAAACCCTAAATAGCATTTTTGGATTTTTTGAGGTATGTCCAGCCAAATGCGGATTTTTTTAACTCAATTTATCTAGTCCATTCCAGACATTTCAATTCCTATAGAAATTTTACCATTTTTTTTCGACTCCCAGAAATATCAAATACAAGATATTCAAGTTGATTGAGAACTGGATAGCATTCAATTTAAGATGAGCTAAGGTACCTATAACGGGATCTTCTATCATCTGAATATTAAGTTATTATTAACCTTTAATTTGACATCCTGGTAGAGCCCATTTATCAAAGTTTTTTTTGGAAAAGAATAGGAGCGAGTTCCAGCTAAAAGACTCTTAACTATCTCAAACATCCTGAACAATGCGTATCCACCAATAACCTGGCAAAGAACTTGAGAGATTTGCATGAAGAGGAAGAAATGTCTATGCACTTTGCAGCGATGCCGCCACCCAACTGTTAAATATCAGCGATTCTTATCAGTTCTACTCAAAAGGATACAATCTAATGCAGAAGTAACCCTGGCTGTCCAGCAGGTCCTTTAAGTTGGGGGCCATTCCCAGTTGGAGGACACTGGGATGCAAACCTTGGCCAAAAAGGAAGAACAGACAAGTGCCCATTCTGCATCCAGCTCAAAGTTCATGAGTTGGGGATGAGATTCCTCCTCAAAAGTATTAAGTGCCCCTTGCATATAATAACATACATCCTCTTTTGTATTGTCTTTAAGAATGAGAACTCCTGAACAGGGTTATCAAAAGATCTGCTAATTTGAGGATGAAAGAACTCTACCAGATGTTTGTAATGTCCCTAACCGGCCATTTACTAATTTTTCCCAATTAATCTCATGCAGATTTAAAACAGACAATAACATGCAAATAATCGTCGAACCCAGAACAATAACCAGCAGATATATATATTTAAATAACCAGCAAGTACATTCTCATGAAAACTTCAGAAATATGGTTTTGTATTATACAACAGCAATACAATTCCAGGGATCAAGGTAAATAGGCTAACGACACGGCTCAATATAATGTACCCCAAAAAGGGGACATTACAATGTTCCATCTACAAGAGACACAAATAAAGTTTCAAAACAGTAGTGTAAGGGTGAGAAGTTAGTGATTTAAATTGGCTGTGGAGAAACAAATGTAGAGTTGAATGTTGTTTGTTGAGCATAGGATGATAGTTCTATCATCTCGATCATGACTCTTTGTAGCTATTTTGATCAGCATAAGGAAAGGAACTTGAGCTACTGTTGCTTCCAACTAATCTTTTTTATACTAGAATTTCTAAAAATAGTTATTGTGTCAGATTTCAAAAAGAATGAGAATTGGCCAAAGAAATTCAAGAAAAACATGCCAAAATAGTCGGAATATTGCTTGGAATCAAGAATGGAATATAGGATGAAGTCTCAACGTAAAAATTAACAAGCAAGAAGAGCTCATGACTACAAAACTATATCCCCCGTGAACATGGTGGTTCATGCACTTGTTAAGAAATTGGTATTGAAGAAGAAAAGCTACATGGAGATGAATCTTGGTTCAAAGAAAAAATTATTGTGAAGAGGAAGCAACCTATGAAGGATTGCGGCACAAACTATTTTAAATTCATCCAACAGTCACCCCCTTAAAAGTTGAGCATAAGGCTTTTCAAGAACAACTGGGTGCTGAAATTGTTAATAAATGGTCGAAACTTGAAACAAATAGAGCTTTACAATGTGCACAATGATTTATTTCCCACATTTCAAAACATATGGTTATAATCTAATTTGATGTGAAAACTATTTTAGTTTTTTCAAAGGGTTAAGAGGAACCCTGTTGAACTTGGAGGGATGAATTCAAATAATTTATTTTCTTAAAAAGGACTTTATTCTACAAGGCATGAAACTAAACACAAGATCAAAGTATTGATAAGTTTAAACAAGATAATGATCAAAATGTGCAGGACTAACTATAGAATTATGTCAACAAGAAGATTTCATTGAGGAAGAGATAAAAAGATAACAAGGAATCATCCAAACAAAATCAAACAAGTACTCAGTCCAAGGAACAAAATCAGTCATCCAAGTCATGGAAGAGTGAATAAAAAGGCAAGGAGAACGCCACTCTTTACATGTTTGTAGAGATCAAAAGAATCATTATAATCATTGTGTTAAAGATTGACATTCCAACCTAAAATTTTGGAAGATTGCATCCCAAGGATCAATGCAAGAAGGGATCCAAGAAGCCCATAGAATCTTTTCAAAAAAAGGAATCGAGATAGAGGACGATTCCAACAAAGACGAAAGATTGGGGGCTCAGTGAAATAATGAGATTTGTTGGTATAAGGGGAACTTACATTAGATCATTCAAGGCTTGTCAATAATGCACTTTTAAAGATTTGGCTTCACAATGTGCAATGAAAATATAGTTTGATTTTCTAACTTTTAACTTCTCAACCTAAACTTAAACTTCTAATTCCTACTACTCCTACTTAATCATGAATGCAAGGAAGTATGGATGGACTTGGACTCTACTAGGTGCAATCTCTTCAACAACTCCACTCACCTAGTGCAAGCTTCTATGGTAGACTCAAATGGTTTTCAAATTAATATTTCCTCTTCAATCCCATCAAATGGATGCAAACTAAAGACTCAATACTAAATGAAGTTAAGTACTTTCATTCATCGGCTGTAATGTCCCCAATCAGACCTCTTAAGTATTAACTATTATGTGACTTTATACTTACATTTCAATTGTAAGAGAAATCTTTCTAGTTTAATAGACAAAATACCGACACTTTGCAATAATTATATGGTCGACAAATGATGTTCTTTGACCCAATCAATGGTCTTCAACTTTTAACGGGTATATATAATTGCAGTGTCTGCATATCACTAGTACTATGAATTTTGTATCATGACCTCTTCAAAGATTATATTGATACAATAGAGTAGTGTATATCTGATCTGCAATATGTGAACCTTATTGGCTTAGGAATCCCTTTGTTTCAGATATAACTTATGGTAATGAAATAATGGTTGTAGTTCCCAATAGCTCTTAGAGGTGTGCAATGATGCTGCTGGTTTGGTCTGATCAGAATTTCCCTACGATGAATGAAATAAGAAATAAAAAATGTTCCATAATGATCCCCGATGAAAACGTGTTGAAATATCCCTTGCTCCTTGGTTAATTCTTAGTTATGTGAACAATGTGTTGATGTTGCCGAATCCTGACCCGTGCCTCTTTTCGAACACTAGTCCCTTATTTCCATTTACTCCTTATGTGGCGGCTGCGTAAGATTCCCGTGGATATCCCTCCCCATGTAGTCCTTTGTGTTTCTTTGCAGTCTATGGTTTTCGGCTTCGATAATCGTTTCTTCTTGCTACTTCTGTATTCTATTTTTTTTCCTTCCTGTCCCCTCCATGGTTTGAGGGAACCGTATGTTATACGGTGGGGAAGAGTCACTTCCAAGTGGCATCTCCCCACGCCCCATACCTGTTCTACACAGCGATTACTAATCGTTGTTGGTTTGTCTTCTTACGACGACTAATAGTAGTCATCGGTCATTGTTATCGTTCCACTTTAAAATTAGTAAAAGTATTATTATTAATAATTATGAATATTATTATTATTATATATTTATTTATTTTATATTTAATAACATTATTGTTTATTTATTAATAATATATTATATTAATATAATATATCATATTTTAAAAAGAATTATATTATATAAATAATTATATTGATTTAATTTATTATATTTGTCTATTAATATATTATATTATACTTTATCCATTAATATACTATATCCTTCTATTATTATAATAAATTATAATATAATTCATTAGTTATTCTTTTTTCAAGATATTTTTATTATTTATTATTAAATTATATTCTTGAAATGGGGACATTACAGTCCGCCCTTCCCAAAATTGCTTGTCCTCAAGCAATGCAACTTTTCAATGTGTGTAATTTTTAATATGCAACTCCAGTATCAAACTTGAATCCAGCAATCCCTGAAATGACAATTTCAATTGAAAGTGAGAATTATAATATATAAATTTATCAAATCTGACGATCATTATATATAATTTAAAATTACCAAAAATAATTCAAAGATGAAACTTATCTTGATGTTCGGTAGCACTTCCTGCACCTTGTTCTGTGAGGAGTCCTGATGAATAATCTTTATGATCCCTGGGAGACTTTATCTCTTCCCAAACCTTAAGGATACCCCTTTTTTTAGGACACATCCATAATCCTTGGGAGAGACTTTATCTCTTCCTAGGTTTTTATGGATATCCCTTTAGGTCGTACCCATCCCTTATAATTCCTAGTAGAGACTTTATCACTTTCCAGGCTTTTATGGATATCCCTTTAGGATCTATCCATCTTTATAATCCTTGGGAGAGACTTTATCTCTTCCTAGGCCTCTATGGATACCCCTTTACTACTATCCATTTTATAATCCTTAGGAGAGACTTTATCTCGTCCTAGGCCTCTACGAATATCCCTTTAGGATGTATCCATCTTTATAATCCTTGGGAGAGACTTTATCTATTCCCAAGCTTTTATGGATATCCCTTTAGCACTATCCATCTTTATAATCCTTAGAAGAGACTTCATCTCATCCTAGGCCTCTATGGATATCCCTTTAGGATGTATCCATCTTTATAATCCTTGGGAGAGACTTTATCTCTTGTCAGGCCTTTATGGATATCCCTTTAGGACTATCCATCTTTATAATCCTTAGGAGAGACTTTATCTCATCCTAAGCCTCTATGGATACCCCTTCAGGATATATCCATTTTTATAATCCTTGGGAGAGACTTTACCTCTTCCCAGGCCTTTATGGATATCACTTTAGGACTATCCATCTTTATAATTCCTGGTAGAGACTTTATATCTTTCAAGGCCTTTATGGGTGTGTAATCTTTGTCTTATTTCCATGCAAGGAATTGAGAATATTTTGAAGGTGAATGATAAGTATAACTTAACATTTGTATTAATATATCTTGTGGTTTCTAATTACGAATTCTCAATCCTACTCTGATATTCAACTCTTTGTCTGTTTAGCCTTGTTCACAAGTCCTATCTGCTAGATTTGAAAAAATAAAAATAAAAAATAAAAAAATAATTTTCCAATTAATTTGGAATGAATGAATTTCTGATTTCTAATTCTTCTTTGTTGCCTTTAACTTCCAAGTTTGTGGACTAATGTTATAGCTAGGGTTAGGTTTCCTAAAAGCTCCATCGCTTTTCCCCTTTACTTAGTGATTGGATGCTATTGAGATGCCCTCTATCATGTCTTGCTTTCTTATACAGCCTTCCTTCTGTTCCTTTGTTAGGTGTTGCTTCTATTCTATGGACTTGATTCCTTTTTCCACACTTATGTCCTGATGCCCATGGTACTCTGCAACTAAAACATAAGCCTTTCTTCATTATGTCCTCTTTTGCTTGAGGGCTTCCTTGCCTTGGCATTGGTGCCCAGTACTCCATTGTTCTTTGCAGAAATAACATTGCTTTCCTTGATTGTCCTTCCTAGGTCCTTCATTCCTATGAGAGTTTTTGTATGTGAAGCCTTTGGGTTTGTCTTTAGGAGTATTAGGTTCAATCTTCCTTGCTTTGTTGATAGCTTCTTCTAAGGTTTGTGGCTCGAAGGGCTTTATCATTGTCTTGATGTGATCTTTAAGTCCCTCAATGAACATGTAGAGCAGCCTCATTTGGGATAGGTCGGGGACCATAACAGGTAGTCTTTGAGATTGGTTGGCAGACTCCTCAATGGTTCATGTGTGCTTAAGATGAGTTAATTCTTGAAAGTACCATTCCAGATCTTTTTGATCAAATTTGTTAATGAATTTTTGAGAAAATTCATGATAGGATGTTATATTTTGGTGGCCTAAGGAGACAAGTCCATCGTGCCACCATTCATGTGCTAATCCTTCTAGATGGAGTATGGCAAGTTGTAATGCATCTTGTTCAATCATCGGTCTAAGGGCAAAGTAGGTGTTTAATTTTTGCAACCAGCCATGGGCTGTAATTTTCCCATATCCATCAAAATTTGGGAGTATCACCTTGTTTATCTTATGTTTGAGATCCTTATTTGTATACTTTTTTGTTCTCTTAGGTGCCTCGTATTTTTTGCCTTCACAAAATTCCACAAATGTTATAAGCTTCCTTATCTCTGGTTCAAGGCTTGCATAGGCTCTGGCATTATCTACAACGCTATTTGTAGGTTGTTATATTCCTTCTTCTTCCCTTGGTAATTCTTCCCTCGGTAAGAAGGGTGGTTTGGGAACTCTTGAAGTTGATGACTCGTTATTTCTTGAAGGGTTAGAAACCCATATCCCTCTCATTGGTAGAGTTGTTCTTGAAGTTGTTGATTGAGTTCCCCATATTTTGTAATGCTTGCAGCAGTGCTTGATTAGTTTGATTTGCCTGTTCCATAAAATTCCTTAATTCGTTTGTCAATTGCTCAGTCATAGCTTTCTTGCCTTTCTTTCATTTATATGTTATCATAAACTATCTTCCACAGGATGGGAGGATTATGCTCTGATACCACTGTAATGTCCTCAATCAAACCTCTTCAGGATTATGTGACTTTATACTTACATTTCAATTGTAAGAGAAAACTTTCTAGTTTAATACACAAAATACCGACACTTTGCAATAATTATATGGTCGACAAATGATGTTCTTTGACCCAATCAATGGTCTTCAACTTTTAACGAGTATATATAATTGTAGTGTTTGAATTTCACTAGTACTATGAATTTTGTATCATGACCTCTTCAAAGATTATATTGATACAATAGAGTGATGTAAATCTGATCTGCGATATTTGAACCTTAATGGCTTAGGAATCCCTTTGTTTCAGATATAACTTATGGTAATGAAATAATGATTGCAATTCCCAATAGCTCTTAAACGTGTGTAATGATGCTGCTGGTTTGGTCTGATCAGAATTTCCCAACTGTGAATGAAATAAGAAATAAAAAATATTCCATAATGATCCCCGATGAAAAGGTGTTGAAATATCCCTCGCTCCCTGGTTAATTCTAAGTTATGTGACCAATGTGTTGATGTTTCCAGATCCTGACCCGTGCCTCTTTTCGAACACTAGTCCTTCCCTTTACTCCTTATGTGGCGGCTGCGTAAGATTCCCGTGGATATCCCTCCCCACATAGTCCTTTGTGTTTCTTTGCGGTCTATACTTTTTGGCTTCGATAATCATTTCTTCTTGCTACTTCCGTATTCTGTTTTTTTTTCCTTCATGTCCCCTCCATGGTTTGAGGGAACCATATGTTATACAGTGGGGAAGAGTCACTTCCAAGTGGCGTCTCCCACATACCTGTTCTACATAGCGATTACTAATCGATGTTGGTTTGTCTTCTTACGACGACTAATAGTAGTCATCGGTCATTGTTATCGTTCCACTTTAAATATTAATAGTATTATTATTAACAATTATGAATATTATTATTATATATTTATTTATTTTTATATTTAATAGCATTATTGTTTATTTATTAATAATATATTATATTATTATATTAATATAATATATCATATTTAATAATAAATTATATTATATAAATGATAATATTGATTAAATTTATTATATTTGTCTATTAATATATTATATTATACTTTATCCATTAATATATTATATCCTTCTATTACTATAATAAATTATAATATAATTAATTAGTTATTATTTTTTCAAGATATTTTTATTATTTATTATTATATTCTATTCTCAAACTGGGGACATTACATTGGCTTACCACACAAGGCACACTTACAATCCGTAAGAGGCTGGTGGCTCGGATTTGTTGAGTCAATCAAGTAAACACCCACAATTATTTTCATTCAACTAAACTACTTGAGGCAAATTCTATTCTAATCAACATGGAATGAAATCTAATCTAGCAACTTTGAAATGAAAATCTATTCTAAATGAGGGATGTAGATCACCATGCAATAATGCAAACTTGATCACAACAATTCACCATGCAAGACAACAATGAAAAGTAGAGAAAATTTGGCATTATATTAGCAACAATTCTCAAACAGCTTCATTTTGAAATGAGAGGGGTGGGGTTTATATAGTTGCCCCAATTACAATGAATGGCCAAGAGTGTTGATGTTTTCTAGCTTCTGTCAGATAAATCCTATGAGACTATTGAAAATATATATATATTTTATTATGTGAGATATAATATATATAGATATATATCTAAAATAGTATTAGGAGAAATTAATATAATAATGATTCAGAGATATTACATGTGTGTGTGTATATATATTTATGTAGTTACATAATCAATTGTCATCATATTAATCTCATAATAATGAATAGACATGTCCCATATCTATATCTAAAATAGTATTAGGAGAAATTACTATAATAATGATTTAGAGATATTACATGTGTGTGTGTGTGTATATTTATGTAGTTACATAATTAATTGTCATTATATTAATCTCATAATAATGAATAGACATGTCCCATGAAGGGGCATGTCTTTCCTATCCTCATTCTCAATATAAATGAAAGAGAGATTGCTGCATTTGGAAAGGACATACAACATAGAGTGCTATTACATTTGCAGCTATCCTAAAACTTAACATGCTATCAAAGCTAGACTACAAATGTAAGAGACTAGTTTGTTGATGGTGAATGTGTGACTGTCTCAGAAAATACAATCTCAGTACAAGGACCATATCTCACAAATACACCGTTGGATTTTGCTGAATTTTGGATATGTTGGTGATAGACAAATTTCGAAGAATCTCACCGGAGCGATTGGAGAGAAATTGTTAGATTCAAAAGTTATGACCGATTGTGTATGGGTCCATGTGAAATCTAGTGAGTGAAGTTGTGTTGTAGACTTTTGTCCACACCAAGTGCAAAGAATAAGGTCAAGTAAATTGTAGAAGAGTGTTAAGAAGCCAAAGGAGTGATTGAAGAGTTTTGGTAGGGGTTGGTAGAGATTTTAGGCCCTGAGTCAAGTGTAGTTTGTTTAAATTTACAGAGATATGAGTGGACTGTCAAAGTGTTAGACAACGAAAGTTAAAGCACGTATTCAAAGAAGGGTGTCTCCTTCTAGAAAGCAAGCATTAATTATAGTGTCACCTCTCTTGGAGATATCAAGTCATTTCACAAGAAGACATGAGAATTGTTCAACGATATAAGAGTGGGAATTTTACATTGTGGGGATGAATAATAACCAATGTTACATTCCCATTTGAAACATCCTTAGTGGGAGATGATTCAAAGGGGAGATGTCTCTCAAATAATCTGAGGTGTTTTCTGATTTGATGTATATGGACTTTCATTGAAGCAACTTGTATCTGTAATCACCCAAAAATGGTCTAGTAGACAATGAGCCCCTTTCTAAACATTAAAATTTAAATACTAGACTACATCTTGTGCTTAATCAATTTCGCATATTTATTTAATCTCTCATTTTCTTGATCAAATCCCCACTTAATCATTTATTTTATTAATATCCTAAAGTTTGACCGCTTTATCCTAAGCTTTATTTAATTAAAAGAACAAACTCCATTTTAATTATATAATAAAAACCCCTTTATCCTAAGTGCACATTAAACAAGAAAATAATAAATAATAAATTAAATTAAGAAAGTGCACTTTTCAATGAGATGGAATCTTTTGAAAAAGGTTTTTGCCTCTTTATCTCAACCACTCATTGTTTTGCCTCTTAATCTTGACCGTCCACTCATTTCTAATCTCCTATAAAAAGCTCTCTCCTCATTCTTGAATAATAAAATAAATTGGAGAAGATAGTTGTTGGAGCTCTTGCATCTTGCCCTTTTGGAGATCTTGGAGTTCTTGCATCTTGAAGCCTTCTTGCATCCTAGCTCATATTGTTTCTTGGTATTATTGAACCATTACATTATCATTTAGCTTTGTTATCTACTTTCTTGCATCAATCTCAATTCATCTAGTTTAGATCTACTTTATTGCATTTATCTTAATTCATCTAGTTTAGATCTACTTTCCTTGCATTTCTTGCATATCATTTTTAGCTTAGATCTTGCATCTCATCTTAGATTACTTTGCATTATCATTTGAATCTTCCATTCTATAGTGCACCTTGCAGGGATCTTGCTTATTAGGTTCATCTGAGAGCCATCATCATTATCTACATGATTCTTGCACGCTATGGATAGGAAGCTATAAGTCGCTTCTTGAGACTTCCTCTTCATGGATTCTCTCAAGTGTAATGGTTTATAGAAGTGTCACATTTTGATCACACATTTTTGGCGCCCACCGTGGGGATCATGCCCTTGATTTTCCTTCATTTTATTCATATTTTCAGATTGTCTAATCTTTACATGGTTGTTTTATTGAAGTTTTTCAAGGCTAACCCTTGTGCTGGATGAGTTGAAGACAAAACCTAGGGTTGTTTTGAAAGATTTTAATAATATGTTAATGAATGAATAATATTAGGAGAGTATGCTCTTTTCCTTGTGGAAAATCAGAAATCTTGACCTTCAATAGCTATCCATTTCTTTCTTGCATTTACCTTTAAAGGGCCTGCTAAGAGAAATCTTTTGGGAACAACCCAAGTCGGGAACAAGCGGACCTGGCTACTCCATCCCACTGTAATCAAAAGCTTCCTTCAATACAAAGAGAGGGAAGACTTAGTTATTTTCTATTCCTAATGCCTCTTCATATGTAGGGCTTACTTGCCTCAATCTTGCTAAGCAAGACTACACTTGATTGGGCGCTTGTAGGGCCATCTTGGTCTCAATCTTGTTTACAAGACTACAAGGGAGTACATTCAACTTGTATAGGGCCGAGAGGTCTCAATCTTGCTTGCGAGAATATGCATTTTGAGTGCTTGTAGGGCTATAGGCCTCAATTTCGCTTGCGAAACTACAAGGGATAGTCATGAACGGATGTCCTTACTAGACACTTTTAGATAGAAGCTACCCGACTCACCTCCGAAAGTATCATAATCTTTGTGCAAGGATTGATCCAAGTGGTTTCCCAGATCGCCTGAAGATTTTTACACTCACCATTTGTATTCCCAAAGCCAACATCACTTTGTGTGAGGCAAAGGAATATCTAGTATGGGCAAAGATTTTGATACTAAGCCAAATTTTCCTTAGGTAGCTTGTGTTTGGTGTGTCTTCGATCATGTTAAGACCCGTGGAAATCATTTAAACATACACATGACGATACTATTCATAAGATTTTTCTTTGAGACCTCACAAATGCTTGTATCATGCAAGGTTGCTTTGTCCCTTGCTTGATTGTTTGGAGACTACTCTATGCATCACATTTTCTTTGAAAACTTGATTCTGAACTCCAAACTTGTTACAACTGAAATTGCTTATTGTCACAAATTGCTAATCGGTCAAAACAAGGTTTTTGAGTCAAAGATTTGGTCTTTTAATGTTTGTTGTCTCAGTCTAGCCTGTAGTAGTGAGAAATATCGTGCGACAGTCTGAAAAATCATCTTGTGTAATAACAAAATATCGTCTAGCTTTGTTGTGGTTTGTCACCCAATTTCTGATCTGAGTGGGTTTGGCCTTTAGCTTACTCTTAGCTGGTTTAGGAAGTTTATACTCGACAATTTTTGGTCACTTGGTCTGAAACTAGCAGGTTAGGGACTGTTTTTAGCTAAAGAGGATCACCTAGATACCTTGATTATATTCTTGATTAGTAAATTTGTTCACTTGTCTATCCCTTTTGGCTATCTTTATCTTTATCTTGACGTTATCTCTTGACTTGAGTCACAAGTGTCATACACAGGGATCTTACACGCAGCTTGGGCACTTTGTGAAAGTCGTCTCAACCTCTTATTTTCTTTTGACAAGTGAACACTTTTCTTGTCTAAGGTGGACATCAAGTTGTCTTGTGTCATCTTAATTAGCTCTTTACATTCTCATTCATAACAGTAACAACTAGATATCAGATTAATCAGGGAAAGAAACCTCCAATTAGCTTTGACGAATTACCTTTTCCTACTAGGCGTTAGCATCATCAAGACAAAGAACCTCAAATTACCTTTGACAAAGAGGGGGATAGTACCAAAGTTTGGTTTGATCCTTTTGGAAGTACCTTGGATAGTACCTGCGAGACACCTCTTGCCTCAACAAGATCTGAAAATTGTTTATCTCTCACCATGTCTAGAGAAGAGCGTAACAAGAGATTGAATGACCTCTTTGAACACAATCAAAGGCTAAGACAAATGGAGTTAGAAAGAAAGGCTTACATGGAGGAACAAGCAACCCGTTTGGCTCAACAATTCAATACCAATTTCCTTGGAGATCATGGGAATAATACGCCTACGAGATCTCCCCCAAAGTCACAACACAATGGATTTGATTCACCTCCAAGATCTTCACATTCTAGGTCTAATTCTCAACATGGCAACAATGCGGAGCATGAGATTACTGAAGAAGAGCTCCTAAACTTTCAACAAGACGACCGTTATCAAAGACTAATGTTAAAAGCATTGGAACAAAATGGTGATCAATATTTCATGCACTTGGCTTCTAAAGGGCTGAAACTCCCTCATGACTTTGATGTTGATGGATTGATTCAAAGAAGAGAACCCTCACCTTTGGAAGTTGCCATCAAGGAAATACAAAATTTGAAAAATGAAATTTCAAGCTTAAAAAGGGAAAAGGAGAAGCCTAAGTCATCATTTTCTATGGAATCCATATGCTCTCTACCTTTTGACAAGAGTCTATGCATGATTCCTTTTCCAAGGGATATTGAGATTCCTAAGTATGACAAGTATGATGGAAATGGGGATCCACATGACCATGTTCGACAATTTTATGCTTCAAGTATGGACTTTATGCATGATGACACTTATCTTCTGAGACTCTTTCCTAGGACTCTAAATGGACAAGCTATGGAGTGGTTCACAAAAACCACACCTCCACTCAAGTCTTTTGATGAGTTAGGGCAAAGATTTGTTCATCAATACTCTTATAATATTCAGCACCTTGTGACAATGCTTGACCTATGCAACATCAAACAAAAACAAGGTGAACCTTTTGTTACATTCTTGCAAAGATGGAGAAAGGTACACTCAAGGTACCCACGACAACTACCCGAGAACGAAAAGATTGATATCTTCGTTAATAACCTCGTACCTGAATTTTATTATGATCTTAGAAAGCAAGTCTTTTTCACCTTTAATGATATGATTGAAAGTGCTTTCCAAATAGGGGATGTTTTGGTCAAAAAGGGTGAGATCACATTAAGCAAGGACAAGTCTACAAATGGTAATGGATATAATAAAGACATATAGACTTTATGCATGATGACACTTATCTTATGAGACTCTTTCCTAGGAGTCTAAATGGACAAGCTATGGAGTGGTTCACAAAAACCACACCTCCACTCAAGTCTTTTGATGAGTTAGTGCAAAGATTTATTAAACAATACTCTTATAATATTCAGCATCTTGTGACAATGCTTGACCTATGGACTTTAAGTGTCATCATGCATATGGACTTTACGCATGATGACACTTATCTTATGAGACTCTTTCCTAGGAGTCTAAATGGACAAGCTATGGAGTGGTTCACAAAAACCACACCTCCACTCAAGTCTTTTGATGAGTTAGTGCAAAGATTTGTTCAACAATACTCTTATAATATTCAGCACCCTGTGACAATGCTTGACCTATGCAACATCAAACAAAAACAAGGTGAACCTTTTGTTACATTCTTGCAAAGATGGAGAAAGGTACACTCTAGGTACCCACGACAACTACCCGAGAACGAAAAGATTGATATCTCCGTTAATAACCTTGTACCTGAATTTTATTATGATCTTAGAAAGCAAGTCTTTTTCACCTTTAATGATATGATCGAAAGTGCTTTCCGAATAGAGGATATTTTGGCTCAAAAAGGGTGAGATCACATTAAGCAAGGACAAGTCTACAAATGGTAATGTATATAATAAAGACAAGAATAAGCCTTGGAATAAGAACAAGCATGTGGTCAATGATGGTGTAGTTGATGAGCCTAAGCCTAAAGAGCCCATTTTTAACTCGGCTAGGGCTGTCCTAACAACCAAACAACAAGAAGCTGCAGGAACTAATGATTCTAATAAGGCTAAATCTTCATGGGCACTAGGCCTAAACATGATTTTACTCCCTTAAGAGATTCATATGATGTGATACTTAAGACTTTACTTGATAACAAGATTATCACACTACCTGAATATGCTAAACCATATGAGCCAGAAGTGAAACCCAAGTGGTGGAATGACAATCATTATTTTGAGTATCATAAGAACAAAGGACACAAGACCAACAATTGCATAAAGTTGAAACATTGTTGATGTGAGTTTTGTACCACTACATAACATATAGGATTAAACACTTGATATAGGATATCAAACACTCAACCCTCTCTTGAAAAGTATATACTCACGAGGGACGTGAGGAAACACTCCAAGGTTCTTTACCTGTGGATCCTAACTCAGTTATAATGATGTGATTTGCTGGTAATCACGTCAGCGGGCTTACGTTGTTCCTTCAAAGATATTGAACTCTGGCTATGATGACGATGGATTTTAGCTTTTCAATGTGTATTCCCTTTGTTCCTCCTCCTTAACTTATATCGCTTCCAACTTCACTTATCAAACTCTCACTACTAAGCTACTCACTGCCTTACTACTACTCCTATGGATGAAGAAATTAGCAAGTGGACGGGGATCAAACCTAATGAAAGCTTACCAGCGGTGCTACCTCCATAGATGCAATGA
>MU213512.1:197013-226309 GCA_018584345.1 Thuja plicata
TTTCTTGTTCAAGCCTCCTAACCTTTCATCAACTTCTTCCTAATCACCTTCATTCCTTCTCAAACCATGTCTAATACCCTATGCTTCAACAACTTGACCATTCCCCCATCTACAAGGGCTGGCGGAAATTCTCATGGGATAGGACAAGTTGTCCTATGGCTGAGCGGAATCCGCCCAGTCATAGGACACTTGTGTCTTGTGATCAAGTTTCCATCCTTGTCTTAAACATAATGTTATTACATTCATTCGTTTTCCATGGCCATGTCAATTGAGACCCCAATCATTAAGAGGGAGAGGCTTGGAAAGCCAAAGAGGAAGAGCTGGGCGGAAATCCCAAGCGTATAGGACAGACTGTCCTACGGCTGGGCAGAATCCGCCCAGTCATAGGACTGATGCAAAACTTAAGCTCCCAGAATTTCAAAAACATCACAACTTGTTCCTCATTCACTCCTATGCTATTTGACCTCCATGTTGAGGAAGATACCAACCACTAGAGGCTGGTGGAGAGCAGAGGGGGAGAGCTGGGCAGCCATGACTGTCTCAATTCAGTAATATCATCATTTCTCTTGAAATCTCTAACCTCTTTAACGCTGGATTCTATCCATTTGTCATCAACATCCTCAAGCCAAATTTCAAAATTGGGGGGTCCCCAAGAATTGGGGCGATGTTGTGAAGGACTTCACAACCAACATGTCATTCAAGATCTTATTGAAGATGGAAAAGTTGGAGTGGATGGTCTTGTTAAGAATTCTGATCATAGGGCCTTTAAAGAACCATTCCCTAAGTATGAGAAAGGAGAAACATCAAAGAAAGATGATGGAGCTAAGATCAACTATACTTATATGAATAGTAACAATGTTATCAATATGCTTGAACCTATGAATGAAAACATTAACATGGTGAGACCTAATGGACCCAACTATGATTCAGATACTGATGAGACACCTAAGGTTATCTTGAGAGGTATTGGTTCTTCCACACAATCCCAATCTTACAATGAGGGTAACCACATGATCATGCTTAGAGGTGTCCACTCTCCTTCACATAGGGAAAGTCTAAATGTTGTCACTAGGAGTCAACCCAAGGTTATGCTCAGAGGTCCTAATTCTTCCAAGCAAACTAATCCCAAGCAAGTGGCACCCTCTTCCAAGAAAGCATCTACTTCCAGTAAGTCAAACTACAATCTAGTAGATCAACTTCAGCGTACTCCAGCCCAGATTTCAATCTTTGAGTTGCTAGAATTATCACCTATACATAAGGAGATCTTAGAGAAAGCTTTGTAAACAACAAATGTCCCCAAATACATTGATACTGATCAATTTCAGACCATGGTTAATCACATTGCTACTATGCATTACCTTTCATTAGTCTTTAAGTCATCCCCATAATATTGCCCTACATATTGAAATCCATATCTACCGAACCCGTGCTGATAGACAATGGCGTTGGGTTAAATATTTGTTCGTTCAATGTGATTAAGCAGTTGGGATTGTCAGAGTTCAGCATTGATCCAAGGAGAAAGATTACTATTAAAGCCTATGATGAAATTGAAAGGTCTTCCAAAGGACTGGTTGTGTTACCTATTCGGGTTGGTCCAGTGGAAAAAGATGTGGTTTTTCAAGTTCTTGATGTCCCCCTTGCTTACAACATATTGCTAGGGATACCATGGATCCATGAGATACAAGATGTACCCTCTACTTATCATCGGTGCATCAAGTTCCCATACCAGGGGGCAGAAATAATCATTGAAGGAGATCCAAACCCGTTCCAATACTGCAACACCATTAGAAGCAGTACTGACAATCAAGTACCTTCAAATCAAGAGGCAATCCTTCCTTCCACCACAAATATATATAAGTATCAAGGATGTTGATGCACAGATAAGTATTTATTATCCTTGAATATTACATTTATCTACTTATTGTAGTCTCTCTCTCATATATATTTCTAAACGTACTATAAGAGTTATTTGCCTTGATCTTTTCCGTGGATGCTCTTGTAGGAAAAAAAGATTGATATCAGATTCAGAGGGAGTCTGACAGGTTATCTTAAGCAATCTTGGATGAAAAGATCAACAGATTGGTATCTGCTCAATGAGTTCTCTGTGAGAGAAGTTCGAGGTGAAATTCCTTGTTTCCACCCTCTGCGCTAAGGCATGGTGGATGTCATGTGTTTGACTCCATATTTTTAATGGGCCTGCCCCCTATGTACATCATGAGGAAGTGACGACTTCAAAATGATTATCACTTGTATTTGTAAACGTTATTGGAATGTGACGATCTTACAATAACTTGATCTTCTATCATGATAGACATCTTATGATGGCTGAACCAGATCATGATAGATGATATCTTGCATGGTGGATTGAGTTCCTTAAACAGGTCATGATCTTCTATTGTGATAGACATCTTATGATGGCTGAAACAGATCATGATAGATGATATGAATATTCCTATGGTAAATGCACATTACCTATGGACATTTGTTGAGTACTTGGTGGACATCATGAGACTTGATGTTGGTAGGCCATTACTTTGAGCACTTGGTGAATATAATGTGACTTGATATTTTGCAGGCCAATGCTCCCAATATCATGAGATGATATCTTTATAAACTTTTGAGTACTTGGTGGACATCATGAGACTTGATGTTGGTAGGCCATTACTCTGAGTACTTGGTGAATATCATGCGACTTGATATTTTGTGGCCAATGCTCCCATCTTCATGAGATGATATTTTTATGAGTTATGGTGAATATCATGAGACTTAATACTCTTGGCCAGACCATAGCTCTGATATCACAATGAGGTGATATCTAAAATAAAACTTTCACAATTAACTTTGTGTTGCTCTCTTGGATGGATTTTATCCTCCCTAGCTAAGAGGGAGTATTGATGTTTTGTAGCTTTAGTCAGATAAATCCTATGAGACTATTGAAAATATATATATATATAACTAAAATAGTATTAGGAGAAATTGATATAATAATGATTCAGAGATATTACATGTGTGTGTGTGTGTATATATATATTTATGTAGTTACATAATCAATTGTCATTCTATTAATCTCATATAATGAATAGACATGTCCCTTGAAGGGACATGTATTTCCTATCCTCATTCTCAATATAAATGAAAGAGAGATTGCTGCATTTGGAAAGGACATATAACATAGAGTGTTATTACATTTGCATGGAGCCAGCATTAGGAAAGGCACAAAGGCAAGCACAATTGAAGAAAGACACCGAGGATATGATGCCAAGGACTGTTTTTCCATCCAAGTGGAAGAAGATTGGAGACACGAACTTGGGACTAGTCAACATGATCCAGATGAGGGAGAGGATTACAAGGGGGAACCCATCGGTGCTAGCCAAGAAGATGACTAAGAATGGGATTACCCAGGCTGCGGCTTTCCCCCCTACTCTGCCATGTCCAAAACTCATCCTTGAGTGTGCCACACATTATGACCACCAAACCAAGACAGTTTATTATGGAGATGGATTGGAGAGGAAGGTGCTCGTCTGCCTAAGTGACCAGGTCATTGAGGAAGTGTTCAACATACCACATCACAGAGTCAGAGTCTTTTTGACAAGAGATCAAGCACACAAGCATTACATTGACAATATTAATCATTATTCAGCCCTCTTGTGTGAGGAATGGCTAAAGGAGCCGAGAAAGAGACATTCAAAGTTGCCAAGGTTTACAAGGTAAGACATGAAGGAGTATGGCGACCTAATCTTGATGCTGAGCCGAATTATGGGGATCCCACAAACAGGGGTGCTTGAGCCATGGATGTTTTACTTCATTGAAAAGATCTCGAATGAGGGTGTCATGTTCGATTGGGCTCAACTAATGAGCGAGAACTTGGATCTCCAGCTGAGATTGGTGCACAATTCGAAGACTTTCTACATGGGATCCTACCTCTTCTACATGATCGCAAGCATGTTTCAGTATTCTGGATTGAAGGCTTTGGGCGATGTGGGCAAGGAACCTAGGCAGTACTTGGTGCATGAATGTGAAGAGCCTAACTTGGCCTCATCTTCAAACCCTCTAATTCTCATCAATTTCTATGCAAATCATGTGATTGACATTTTGCCAAACAGTTGGCAGGCAAATAATTATACTACTGTAGTGAACTTGTCCCATATTGACTCAATGCTTTTTAAAACAATTTCTGTGTCTTGGCCGATTGGAGAAAGTAACCCTTGTTTGACGTTTAAATCTCAGAAATCATGCTTATACTTAAATATGATTTGGAAAAGAAGCTAAGGGGCAAAGGGACAAATATTCTAGATGATGATTTGATGTAGGCCCATGTGGCAATTCTATCTCATAGCTTGATAGGTGTAGGTGGCAAATTCCGATTGGCTCACCATTTGGTGCCTTCTCATTTGTTCTCTTTCCTTGTAATTTTCTTATTGGCCCATGATTTGATGCCCTCTTGTAATTGGTTAAAAATTTGGCATCCCTAATTAGGGTTTGTGAGATTTAATCTGGGCCGCAAATTCTGTTTTAATCTTGGCCATCCATTGTACTTGGGCCTTCTATATAAGGCCATTTGCTCTCATTTGTAAGGGGAGGTTGGAGAAAATTGTTGCTAATATAATGCAAAAAGTGCTCTACTTGTCATTGTTGTGCTTTGCATGGTGATTAAGTTTGATCAAGTTTGTGTTATTGCATGGTGTGTTATTGCATGGTGCTCTTCTTCCACAATTAAAATAGGATTTTCATTTCAAAGTTGTTTAAGTAAGATAGAAGTAGATGGTATATTGTATGCAAGTATTCGTGGATGTTGATTGGATTGACTCGAATACACTAGGCCACTAGCCTCCTTGCTGATTGTAAGGAAGCCTTGCGTGGTAAGCTAGTCCCTTGCACTCAAGTTCAATCAGTGTTTGGATCTATAGTTTGTACTCCCAAGTTGGATTATGGAAATGACTTTGATATGAAAACTATTTGAGAATCCTTGAAGCTTTGCACTAGGTGGAGTTGAAGTCGCAGACAAGCCCCCATTTGGTAGAGTCCTAGTCCATCCACGAATCCTTTCATCCATAGCTAGAAGTAGTTGAAGTAGTTTAAGAAGTTTGAGAAATAAGGTTGAAGATTAAGGAGGCGCTTGAGTATACATTGCAAAGCTAAGTCCGATTATCATTGAGAAGATAGCGTAAGTCCCCCAAGTGGTTAACCAGCAAACCACATCATTTCAACTGAGCTAGTTATTCCACAAGTTCAGGAACCTTGGAGTCATTCCATGATCTCAAATTGCAAAGCTTAGCATGAGAGGTGACTTTGATCAAGAGAGGATTTAACGTTCTATGTTTCACATTGAAGCACTGATAGTTCAATCCTGCATGTTATGTAAGTGGAACAAAACTCGCATCAATAGAAATTGGTGCTAGGAGGGCAGAAATTGGAATTTTCTCAATAAGTAATCAGTAGTTTAAGAATGATGAAGAATGGGACGTCCACGTTCCAAACAACCTAAAGAAAATTGGGAATCTTTCCAAGACAATATCATCCTAACGTTTCATTCTTTTGTGTTCCACAAAAGGGTAAACGGTCTTGAGTACTTGTGCATTGCTGATATCTTGGACAAATAAGAAGAGAAGGCTCAAAGAACCAAAAGAGAAGCCCAAGAAAGGTTAAAGCAACAAAGACAGAATTGAGGAATGGCAAAAAATAGTTCTTCCTAGATCTCAACAACCTAGAGCAACTTGGGGTACGCTTCAAGATCATATTGTAGTCATGTTACATACCGCCACTTGGGAAGATAGAAGAGACAATAGAGAATACTTGGATACTGCTAACATGTTGAATCAAGAAGAAAGGAAAGCGCGAGCAATTGAAAGGAGAATCCAAAAGAGGATAGATTGCCAAGGAGAAGTCCAAAGAAAGCTTGAGAGAAAGGAAAGCACAAGAGTTATCTTGATCAAGTATTGGAGAAGATCAAAATTAACAAAGCTGGATAGGAAGATTGGATCTTTCTCTCCAGAAAGGTTCGAAAGGTTACAGTCGGAAAGGAGGCAAAGGATTTTGAGATTAACTCCAAAGCAAGAAGAGGATTTGGTAGAATTGCAATTCCACAAGAAGGGAAGAAATCATTGGGCAACTAATACTGCAAGTTGGTTAAGTTCTTCTAGCAGTCCAGTTTTGAACACTCAAGCCCAAGTTGCTCAAGCGATACCAATTCATCCAACACAAGCTACGATGGCGCAACCTCCATGGATCCAGAACAATGCTTTGCCTCTAACATTCAAACAGTACCATGACTTGCCTAAAAATCCTGAGCACTTCTGCTCCAAGTTCCAAGTAAATGATCCCAATCGTACAGCAGAGGAGCATATCAAAGTTTTCGAAGATGCATTGTGTAACAGGAGAATCCAGCACGAGGATGTCGCATGCAAGCTCTTCCCTCACTCTTTGGGAGAAGAGGCCTTCTATTTGTTTGTGCATCTACCCACTTCATCCATAACTGGGTGGATCCAATTAACGGATGCATTCGTGGGAAAATTTGGCATTCCCGTCTTTGTTGGACTTATACAAGCAATTCACAGATATCAGAAGGCGAGATCAAGAGTCCATCAGTAATTTCAATAATCGTTTCCACAAAGCATACACTCGGTTGCAAGCTCCTTATACTGTACAAGATGTTGGTGCCTTGGAGATGTATTACAATGTCCTGGATTCCCAAACATCTATGTTCACAAGGATCTCCCATCCTGGGCCGACTAATTTGAATGAGGCTTATGTTAGAGCAATGGAGGTAGCCAAGCGAATGAAGCAAAACATGTCAGGGTCAATAGGTGCAATCACTCAAAGTCCACAAACTACATGTCAAGCTCCCTCCAATCAACTCGTGGTGCATCCTGGAGCTCCCTTATCTCACGCACCTGCTGCGATGCCAGTGTATCTTCAAGGTGCGAGTACATCTGCAAAAAAGGCAAGAAGAAAAAGATGAGATTAAAGAGTTGGTCGAGCAAGTGAAGAAGCTCTCTACTGAGGTTGCATACCTAAGGAATCAAAATAACCAGCTTCAAAGTTCACAAAGGAACTTTCAAGGGAACCAGGGGAACTACCAAGGTGGTTATCAAAGAGATTACCAAAGAAATAACCAAGAGAGTAACTATCAAAGGGGAAATCAAGATGGAAATTAACAAAGGAATAATCACGACGGTGGTTATCAAAGAAGCTACCAAGGACGTCCCCAGTCTGGCAATCAAGGGTATAACAACAACCAAACGAGGACCTGGAATACCAACCCAAACAATGGCAATGTGGTGTCGCCACTCGACAACCCACCTGCCCAGAGAACAGACCAGTTGAAAGGATATTTCTAGCAGAGTCAGCATTATCCCAATATTGCAGGTTCCATGAAACAAACCAACATTCGGAGTTGCAGTGTGTTGAGTTTAAGAAGGCATCAAACCTGTTCCAAAAGGTGGTGGATGAGTCGATTAATCAAGAGGATACCCAGGTTACTAGATATGAATTAGTAACTGCCCCAAGATACGATCAATGCTTAACCTTTGAACAGTTTTCTTTCCCTCCTGAATTTGAAGCCTATGAAGAGCATGAAGGGAAATTTCCACCAGCATCAGCAAATGGTCCAATAGATGCACCAAATGATCCAAATGAATCAATTAAGGAATCCGGATATTGTTTCCCTCCCTTGGACAATAGTGTCCTTGTCCAAGGCACCAGAGAAGTTCAAACTTTCCAGCAGTCGCAGGGGAATCCAACCAGGATTTACCAAAGGAGTAACAGAAGGAATGATGAGCCTTTAACTTCTTCCATTCCACCAAATAACTTCATCACGCCTCCTCATCCGAACACTAGTAATGTGTCGAATTATCCGAAGGACGCCCTAGAGTATAGACAAGTCAACAACAATAGTGGTCAGAATGCTAGTGCTCCACAAGGCGTGCACGGAACTCAAGGTACTAATAAAGAGCATGTGGCTACTAATCCCACAAACAATGAAGAGTTGACAAAGTTAGGACAAAGCGTAGCTGAAGAAATGAAGAAGATTAAAGTTAATCTACCATTGTTCAAGTTGATGAGAGTAACAGAGATAAGGGATGCTTTACTCAACTGCTTGAGAGATAACAAGAGTCATGGACCTCAGACTCAAGTCTCTACAATGACAAACAAACCTCCGCACAATGCAGTGAATGTGATCCACGAGACGAGTCCAACTCAGGGTATATCATACGGGGATCTTGATGCCTTCAACAATCAGCAGGCACCGCAACCAATTTATGTAGCTCAAAGTGCAGCGGCCCCAAGCCAAAACATGGACAACTGTAGAAATATTGCCAAGACAAGCGAAGCGACAAAGACAGAGGAACTAGTTCAATCAACCGAGATGAAAGCAAAGCTCAAGCCTGGATTCAAAATTCCAGTAGTGTTTTATCAAGGTAAAGATGACCCAACCCCCTTTTTGTTATCAGTAAGAATATTTGGAAAGTTATTACACAATTGCCTGATAGATTCAGGAGCATCCAGCAATGTTATGCCCCTAACTGTTTGTAGGTCATTAGGACTTGTCCCTGCAAAGTCGAACAAGAGAGTCACTCAATTAGACAAAACTGAAATACCAGTGGTTGAACTCAACAACATCCATGTGCAATTAGCCTTTGATCCTAGGATGGAACAACTTATCGACATATCAGTTGTGGACGTATCAGATCATTATGGCTTGATCCTAGGAAGAGATTGGACTAGATGATTGAAAGGTTATATGGCCACCGACTTTTCTCACATGTGGTTACCATGGAAAGGGTTGGCTAATCAAATCGAGATCGATAGCACTCCAAGATTGAAGTTGACTATTACAAAATACGGAGGGGGAAATGAAGTATTGTTTGTTGAAACAAACCTCGATCTCTATAAGCCTAGGACTGAGGAAGTTTTGATGTTGCATATCTCTGGCAAACCAAGAAATGAGGAATCCACCGAAGTAGTCATCGAGTTAGATCGTGATTCTTCGTCAGATGAAGGGGAAGAAATGTTTGAAAATTTTAGAAGTTTTGTAATCTATGTTTTATTAACAATGTTTCTCTTTCTTAGTTACAGCAGCATACTCTGATACATATTATATTTATTATTATCCACTTAGTTTGGAATGTCTCTAAAGAGAATCATTAAACAATATTGGCTACATTTTAGTTTTTGAAACTTTGTACTTAGTTTATAGATTGACTTTGTACAAAGTCACAAATTATATTGTAATTGACATTTTGACAATTGTGCAATGTAATAAGCGATATAGATATAAATGATAAAAATCTATTCTCTACAATTTACTAGTTGAACTCTATATTTTATTTGCTGTCAATATATCTATGATGTGGAAATACCCTTTAAATTATTTTTTTTTAAAAGTCATTTTTGACTATTTTTCTTCAAGTTTTTACGTTTTTTTGTAAATCCGATTTTCTCCTATTTTTTCCCGGTTTTTTAAAAAAATCCTACTCTTTTGGTTTGCCGTTTTTTTCCCAAAACAATTTATGCTACTATCCTTTGGATAGTAGTGCACTCAATAAGTGGAAGTATTGTATTTGCTCACCACACTAAACCAATGGAAGATCTATAATTGCACTTTGTTGATTAAGCGAGAAGTGCATGTGTTGTGAAATTGCACTCCACTAAACAAGCACAAAGTGTCTCTACTCAATGTACTGTACACTTCGTTGAATAAGCCTCGAAGTGTTGTTTCCTTTCAGTTATCGCATACCAATCCACTAAATAAGTGAAACTAGTCTACTTGTTACCTAGTGTGATTTCCTTTCAAGTTGCTGCATTTAGTTTAGTTGTGTGTTCTCATTCATGTATGCTTTTACCTTGCCTATCTTGAGAACTAGGCCATCAAAACGTGATAAGGACGTTGCAATTTATCTCATTTTTTAGTTGGAAAAAACTTTTTGAAAAAATTACAAGTGTACATTACATAGGGATATTCCATGCTCTTCCTCTCTCCCTCTTTTGGTAGTTGCAATAGAGCAAGGGCTGAGGTATTTATAACTTTCAAAGGTGTCACAACCCTCTTCTAAGGTTTAGGGTTCATGTTTATGATGCTCTTTTACTTATTATTTTTTGAAGTGCACATCCTATTTTTTAATGATGTGGGGTGGTTGTCAGAAATCTAAACATCACCTAGTTGCCCAAGGATGGAAAAGTATCCTTGGGCATGCCCCCTTAAGGATAGCATCCCAAAGTACACTCAAGTGTCTACAGGATAATTCCACGTATGAGAAATAAAGGTGTTGCCCAAGGGTATGGCAAGAAATCTTTTGTCCTCGTCCTATTGCCTCCAGAAGTTCTTGTTCCCGTAAATGGGATGAAAACCTCAAGTGTTTGAGTCTCTAGGGAATGCCCATACTGACAAAGGATTGATATTTTCAAATGAATTGCTACTTTTTTCAATTCATATCAAATACTCCCAATGATTTTCCACCTCAAAAGGAGATAGTATTGTTGTATCGAAAAAACACACACCCAAATGCAAATGGAAACTCCCACATTTTTTGGCTTAGTTGCTTAGTGTTTTGCTTCGTAATTTAGTAGTTTGTTTAGCTTAGTCTTAGTTGACAATGATTTTGAAATCTCTAGGTTAACAAGGTGAGAAGTTTGAGCAAAGTCTTAGAAGATGTAAGTTAGGATCTTGGAGTGCGCTTGAAGTTTTTGTTGTCAAATTCTGATCAAAACACTTTCTAAAGACCATCGGGTTTCCAATAAGTCCATGAATTTATCCTTGTGCACTCCTTGAAAATGGACCCAACATTGTAAGCAATTTTGAAAGTGCAACTGGAGGTGTGATGAAAATATCCAAATCAAGGTGAAATCTTGACTTGTAGTCCTCGTGAACTTGAAATCTCCGATTTGTTGATGGTGGAATTCGCAAGGACATGCAAAATTCCAACTTGCTAATTGATGAAAAATCTTAAGGTGTGGGTGAAGTCAAGTGTTGTTTTCAAAATTAACTCTTGTCTTGGCAAATTTGCAACTTTGAAACAACACTAAGGCAAATTTCAATCAAGGAGGGGAATTTTCATTTGAATGATGAAAGGCAATTTGGGCAAACGAGTGATGAATTTCAACTTGAACGCTGATGAAAAACCAAAGGCACGCCTACAAACAAGGTGAAATCTGAACTTTGCATGATTAAATTGCAAACACTTAGCAAACTTTGAAATCAACCTCAATATGGAAAATCCAAGACAAGTCAGAATTCCGATCTGACTTGCAACAAAATTCCTATCTAGGTCAGAATTCCGACATATTTATGAATTTTCTAACATATTTGATCTACTCATGTCATTGTTCAAACATGCTTCATGCCTTTAGGAAATATGGCAAGAATTCAAGTTGAAATGAAAATCTGGTTTACATTTGGAAAAGGGAATTCAAAGAAATGAAGCAAATCTGAGTTTTACATGGCGAAGTTTCAAGACTTGGCAAGAGTTTTTAATGGCCTTGATATAAAAGGCCCAATAGAGGTTGGAATTCTGACCTCCCTTGGGATGAATTCCTAAGAGGGGTCGGATTTCCAACCTCCCTTAGGACTAATTCCTAAGGTTGCCAACTTTTCCACCCAGCAACATGCTGAAGTCTAAACCACTCAAGGGGAATTGAATATGATTTGGAAATCTGCAATGCAATTTCAAGATTTAAGACAAGAATCAAAAACCATAGAAATGAGAAATCTGAACGAAATATGACTTGCCAAAGATGAAAATCTGAACAAAAGAAGAAGAATTTGATTTGCAAATGAATGAAATCTGAATGAATATCCACTGAATAAGATTTCCAAGAGAGGTCAGAATTCTTGGAACAAAATTCCAAGAGGGGTCGGAGTTCCAACCGCCCTTGGAATTAATTTCCCAAGGCCCCTTTAAGACATCCGATTCCCATTTAGGGGAAGTTCAAATTCACAAATCAAGTCAGCCAAGAGGAGGAAAACCAATTGCAAACTAAATGAAACCCAATTAAGTCAGCCTAAAGAAGAGTTGAACAAATGACAACTTAATTGAAATGCAAGGTCAGGTCAGCCCATATAAACTCCCCAATGGACATGTCTCCTGAGGGGAAAGCTTATAAAGAAAGATGCAATTCCTCATTTCAAATCATCAATGCAATTCAAAAAACAAAGCAAACCTGATAAAGCGAAAATCAGAGGGAAAGGTAGAAATTAGAGCATTTGACCTTGCTGAAGGTAGGGCCGACTAGGGTGAAAAGCTGAACTTTGTGACAACCCTGATTTTTCTAAAATCTCCATCAGATTTGAAATATATTGGGCAATAATAAAATTCCAAATAGATTAGGAGATGCATGGCATGTATTCAAGCAATAATCAGATGGTACAAACTCAGAATAATCAGGATTTATATAAAAAAAAATTAAAAAATTAATTCCAATAGATACATGATGTTGAAGGTTTGTTTGTCATGTGCAAGAATCTTCATAAGTTAATTCTTGATTAAAAATGCTGGGGATTATCTTCTTATAAAATACTTTACTTCTGATACTAATTTTCTTCTTGTTTGCAAGGATCCAAAAATGGGAAAAAAAGGATTGACTACAAGGTGATGATCAGGCAAGTGTATGAAGGAGAGTTCAAGGACAAAGAGAAGCTATTGCCACATCAAAGGATGGACATTGCGACCTCAAGACTTCAAGCAAGATGAAAGCAAAAGGAAGATTTGGGATAACAAATACCAAAGCTCGAGCCACAACCACAAAAGAGACCCAATATCAACACAAAAGATGATTGCATGTTCAAGAACCAACATGAAATCTCAAGACAAAGGACAATTTCAAGTGGCATGCCAAACTAAAAAAGAAGTTTAAGGTTGAAAATCAAAATGAAAAAATGGAGGTGCAAGTGCAATAACCTACAAGGGAAAGGATTATGAGATGCCTTGCTGAGATTTTGCCTTGTAAAGAGATTCAAAAGGGCATCATGGATGCAATGATCCATGTTGTATAACCAGATATGTTGGGAACCTCAACCAAAGGTGATGATCGAAATGCAAATATACACATCTCATGGGATAAGGAAAGTCAAGATGCAAACCACGCTTGAGGACAAAGTCAGTACAAGGGAAGATGAGAGTTGACAAGTTCAAGTATTAAGAAAGATCAAGGCCAAGATACCAAAACAAGTGCAAGTCCAGGAGCACTTCAATGAGAAGATTTCCAAAGTTTGGAAGATGAAGTAGATTTGAAACAAGGATTGCAAGATAAACATGCTGAGGTGGTGCGCACTCATCTCCAACCAATCAGAGGATTCCTACACCACATGTCCAAGATTATTCAATAGTTATTCCAAGTGGCATGTGGAGTCATTTAATGCATTTCCCCACTGAATTTTCTCATTGGTCCATCCTCAAATGGATATGCAATTCAAAGCAATATAATTTTCTCATTGGATAGCATTTAATGCTTGTAAGTGGTAGTTTTGTTAGGGTTATTTGAAATAATCTGAGTTGTTGATCTTGAATCAATCTGAGTCATACATTGTACTTGACGCCACTATATAAGGCTTACTCAAATCATTTGTAAGGAGAAAGATTTGGAGAAATTGTTGCTAAAAAATCTGCCAAAGTAATTGCAGATTCATTGTTGAATGCAAGGTGAATTACTTGTGTTATTTTGGAGTGTTGCATGGTTTCCTATTTTCTCACTTAGATTGGATTGCTTATGTTAAGTAGAAGTTGTTTAAGTTAAGTAGATGAATGGAAGAAGTTATTGTTGATTCATGGTGAAACTTTTAAGTCCATATCTCTTGGTACATGTTGATTGCAAGTAACAATGCAAAATTAGGATGAACTCATTTCAAGCACTTAACTTCAATTGGGAATGTTCATTTGGATTGTGCCAGCATTGGGTATTCAAATGAATGTTAACAATTTGAAAATCATCCACGCACCCATAGAAGATTGCACCTTCTCTTGCATAGTTGTTAAAGTTGGTGAAGCAAGGATTGGTTTAGTTTCACCTAATCCTTTTTGCACTTTGTTTTGTTAGGACTAGTTGAAGAACTTAAATTGCCATATCATTTGCATTTTAGAAAGTTGATAGATCCTCCACAATAGAACAATGTAAGTCCCTTTGTGATTACCAGCAAATCACATCCTAAAACTAAGTTGTCTCCAACATAAAGTCGCAAGTATGCATTGTAAACCTTGGGGTCACTTCACTTGATCACACAATACTTTACATTGTTTAGCATTTGAGGTTTCCTTGTTCAAGAGAGGATTGAATACCTAGTATTCTAAACTCACATCAACAAGTATATGAGACTCATTTGTTGTCAAATTATCCTCTACCTAACATTGCCTTGTACACACAATCACTTTTTAAAAGTAACTAAGTAAATGCACAACTATAATTTTTAGAAGAAGAGGGCACCAACCAAAATGCTTCACTGTGTAACTCACCCATTGTTACAGTGAGGACCACTGTTGGAGGATGTGCGTAGATTATACAGCATTGAAAAAGATCACCACTAAGAACATGTTTGCTCACCTATTCATTGATGACCTATTGAACTAACTTCAGCATGCCAAGTATATTACAAAGTTGAATCTTGAATCTAGGTACCATCAAGTTCCTATGGAGAAGTTTGTAAATAAACCTTCAATCTAGGTACCAAATAAAATGATGTCTCTTTAAATGCTTCATACTTCATTTGGTTTATACACCTAAATCAATGAGATTGATTGATGATGTATTGAGGTCTTCCACAAATTTTGAAAGAAAATAGTTGTTTTCTTAATGAGTAGTGTCCCTCAACCTTTTATATCAGCTTTCTGTAAAGAAAATAGAGTTCAACTATGTAAAAGTAAAGTCAAGCCTTTCAAAGTCCCTATTTTAGAAATCAGGAGACGAACCAGACTAGAATAATCCTTGAAAATCTGGAGAAAACTCCAAATAATAAAACCAGCAAAAATTACAGAATCAACATCCAAACAAAACAAAACACAGACAACCACTCATTCTTGCGGATCATCTTCCACCACATCATTCCACCACCACCAGTTGTGGAACCAGATAAGCCAAAGAACCCCCTAGTTTCCATTCTCTGCACTCCCAAATGAAGAACAGCCTTCACAAAAGCCCCAGCAGGCAATCTCAAAAGAAGATTTATTTCCCACAACGCCCACTCAGCCCTGAAGCCCTCCAGTTGCAGTGAGATGGATGAATCGAAAAAATATAGTTGACATGCATAATAAAGAAAGGTAATTTTGCAAAGCCACCACTTGTCTCTTTGGGGTATGTTGATGAAGAGAACCATAATCTGATTTGCAGCTTGCTGCGAGTAGGGAATCATTTTTGACAAAAGCCAATCAAACTTTAGGGAACCGTTTTGAGGGCCTAATGGAAGGATGGTACAGTGAAGCTGTGATATGATGGCTTGGCAAATTTTAGCTGACTTACAGCCTACAGCAAGTAAGCTACAGCAATCATGGGATAAATGACATCTGACACGGCCAATGATCATCCCAGCCTTCTCCAGCCTGGCAAAAACAGATCCAAAAAGTTATTTCTAAGCTTTAGACATCACTTCGCCAATCCTGTCAAATAGAGGGTTATTGTTGTTGCTGTTTATTTGCTATGGCTTCCCTTGACATGCAGCAAAGCCTGTTATTACAAGATTCAGCTTTTATGATTTCTCCTACAAATATGACTGATGAGTGTAGTAATTGCAAATATTCTGCCAAAACTTGCCAATTGTCAGGGACAGTTGTAATTACAATTTGCACTATGTTTTTATATGAATTACTGCATCTCCTTAGATAATCATAAGCACAAATTGTATGACAACTTTGCTCACAGAATCTCCTTCAAGGTAGCAGTGAGCTTCCTTACCTAAAAACTCATACAAGAGCACCCCCAACCTAGCATTCCTCATTTCTTGTTAATTTATGATTGCTTATGTTGGAATAGATTTTCAAGATGCAACATCCTAGATTAAAGATATGGATTGGACCTAAGTCCAACCTATGACTTTGACTAGTGTAAAATAATGGGTATACAGTAATTTTTCCAAAAAACCATGCGTCTTTTTAATAAACTGGAATAATTTCCATCAACTTTTAAATTGATATGTTTTGACCTCATCAAAAAACAATTCAGATCAACTACCTACCATTTTGAAATGTACATAATACTTGAACAAAATTATTTTGAAATGTTCATAATACTTCAACAAAATTAAGGCATACCAAACAATTAACTCCATGTTGACTCAGCACCAAAATGAATAACCAATTACATAAAACAAGATCATTGCTATATTATCCACTAATTTGTGTTGCTGTGAAGAACTAAGAACATTCAAAATTCAAAGCTACAAAATGAAAACTCCTAGTGAAAAGGAATAAATATTTGTTTTTACAGATAGATCAGATACAATCTCACTTCTAATGGATGTCAAAAGATCAAAAAGATTAGGTGCAATGAAGCAGCACACTACTTACTTTGCTTCCCCTTGCTTTTTACCAGTGTTCCCCTGGACAGTCTCAAGACTACTATTCATCTGAAAAGGATAGAATGGAAAATATAAATCTCCACCTGTAAATACAAAATGACTAGGCAAAAGCATTTCTGAGCACAAACCACGACAAATTATCAAAAAAATGAGCAAGATAAGATTGCAGTTTCACTGACGGAATAATAACTGAAAAAAATTATGATTATAATCAGAGCACAAATACTTGGGGGGTCATATCAAGTCCTTTCCTTCTTTCATCAGAGCATTTATTGTATTTTCTCACATTTGTAGAGGAGTTTTCTACGTGAGATCTCTCCTTTTCTCCAACTATGAGAGATTCATTTGTTGGTACACAGGTACCTCATCAAGCCTTGTAAGTCATGACCTGTTCATGCATCGATTCTTTCATCCATCATTATTTTTTAGCTTCTATAAGTTGTACTTATTGGGGTTGTTAGAGTAAAATAGGCATATCACCTAATTAATTAATTAATCATCATTAATTAGTTAGGTCCCTTTTCCCTTTCTTATGCTTGAGCTAAACTCAGGAGTGTTTTCTACTTTTAGGTCAAGTTGTATCATAGCATAAGAACAGAACACTCATCGTGATCTAATCTAATCAGCACCTAATGTTTCATCTAGGGTTGCTTTATTTTATAAGAATTTATACTTCATTATTGTAATTATCCAAGTATTCAATCAATACAAAAGCTAAATCGTGATACTTTTCTATATCAATACTCTTCTCAAGATTGCATAGCACAATCAATGGCTTTCTTTTCTCTAAATATGATAAGAGTTTTGGTTGTAGGTGATTATTGGAGCTGTGGGGTTCACTATCAACTCCAACATGTGAGATATCAGTCCATGTTAATACCTAAATTACTAACATGACAAATTAATCTTGCAAGCAAACTCATAGAAAATGCTTCTACACTACAATCTACTTTTACAAGGACTAATTGGCAAAAAATAATTGCAAACAAGAATGGTAGATATGGAGATAATTTGGTCATATAGACTTCATTTTTTATTCTAAAAAAAAATTCATGTTGTATATATAATTGTAATATTATTTTGATATTATGCTTTTAACATATGATTCCATTGATAATAATTATTAGAAAATATATGTATTCTCTCATCTGCTTATCCAAAACAAATTGGAAGTTGTTTGCATTAAAAAATGAAAAATTTTGGGAATGTTTTAATCATAGTTCACAAATTTGGACTCTACAAACCAAAAGTTTCTGACTTGGCAAGTTCTCAGTAAAATGCCTGGTAACTTTTAAAATACTTAAACTTTTTAAATATATACATATATAGGAAATGCAGCTACTAAGTGTTTTTCACTGCAATTCACAAGAAAACCATGTTTTTCAGTGATTATGCAACCTTTTTGGCACATTTTTTGCTGCATTGGGCTAGCTGTTCTCCATTTGGCAAGCTGCATGTACACATCTTATAAACATTTGGAGGGGATGATGGAGAACAATGCTTATTAGGTGTCCAAATTTTATAAGTGGACTTAAATATCATTTATAAGACTCTAACTATAAGATTTATACCATATATAACTATGCTATATACAAATAAATTTTTTATATTAATTAATTTGTTGTTAAATAATGGTACCTTATGAAAGGGTGTGATTTAACTCTTCACCTTATATTTTAAGTAATCCCTATTGTTAGATATTGAGAAAATTAAATCGATTATTTCGTGAATGTATGGATACTCACTCTGCAAATGAGAGGTGTGTGCGGAGCCGTTGGTAAGGAAGAGAGAGGGATTGCGAAACCTCTATAATTTTACAAATATAAATGAAAAACTCGCGAGCCCAAACTGGTGGCAAGTAACACAAAAACTATTAGAATATTTACCTATTTTTAGCGATTCGTAGTTGCTTTATTAATGCTCATTTAGGGGTTTTTACTCTTTAGTTTATTTTAGGCTTCTATTTTTAGAAGACGTAGTTCTATTTTTGCTTCAATTTGAAGCTCTTGTAATTGCCTTTATATGTGCTTGTAATTCAAATAATAAAGTGCACAATTAATTTGTCATGGAATCAGAGCAGGTGACGAGCCATTTAATAATATTTTATGTGTGCCCTTCTACCTGGATGTAATTTCTAAAAAAAATTTATGAAAAAATCTGCATTGGAGAGAAACAGCGCCTAGGGCTCACAATCTGGTACCTCTCTGAAATTTTTGACGGTTTGTAGTGGCAAGTTTTTGGCAACCTGTATTTTTCTTGATGGGACTAGTGAATATTTTCCTGTGAAAAGACTGCTCTTTTTCTGCCATGCGGAAGGTTTGTTGTTTTCTAGGTTTTTCTGATAATTTTCCTACGTCCTAGGGTTTGTAGAAAAATTTCAGGTATTTTAGAGATAAATCAATGGGTTTTTTGCAAGGGATTTTTCGTTTTCCTAGCTTTGCCCCGAAATTTGTGCCAACTCTTCGCAGAAGGTTTTTGGCTGGTTTTTGACAGAAAAATCAAATCATTCAGTTTTATGCTACGTTACCGGATTCAGACCTTGGACCCTGGATCCACGTCCGGTTCCGGATTCGCGGGGTTGTCCGCGTTGGATCCGGGCAGGGTCCGGATCTGGACCTGTGGATACAGGTCCAGATCCGAACCCTGTCCAGATCCAACACGGACCCGTGGGTATCCTGCGTGGACCCTCGAGGATTCCACGCAGATCCCCACAGCCCAGCATCATAAAAAGTGGGTCCAAACCACTTAAAAAGCATTTTTTTATTGTTTTTTTTCTTTCTAATCCTAAAATGACCCTTATTATGGAGCCTCCAAACACATTTCATTTCACATTTGCTCTCTATTTTGCTCTCTTATTCTTGCAAGTTTGAAGTGAGGTGATTGTATTCGAAGGAGATCAATTCTGGAGTGCCAAATACCTTCCAAAAAGCAGATTTGAGTGGTTAAGGTATGCATTTCAACCATATTCTTTAGTTTTTTGATAGATTATTTCTAGTTTTTGAAAAGTTTTACATTTTTTTCAAGTTTTTGTATAAGTTTTGAAGTTTTTTTTCATTTTTGTTATAAATTGCAACAATCATACAATGAGTAGTCAAGGCTCAGTGGGTAAATTTAGAGTTGATATAGGGTCTCCTTTATGGAGACACACTACAAGAATTTCTTTGTCCTGGAGGTGGGGGGTTTATATGGAAATGTAATTTTCACCCCACACAATATAGAAGCTCCTACTCTCAAGTAAAATTTCATTTTTTTGGCCCTGGGAGTCAAGGTATTAAAATGTGTGAGGGTCCAGGGCCAAATAAGAAGGGGTTGTCAACTGCACAAATAGCAGCTTTTGTAAAAGAACAAGAAGATGCTGACAAATTAGTTTCAAAAGGGAAACAAGGTGCTTATACCGGGAAACAAAAAGCAATACCACCATCCTCTCAACCAACCACTAGATCACATCTCTTCTTGCCTATCCCTTCTAGGGATGATGAAGATGTAGAACAACCCCAAATCACCACCCGCAAGAGAGGCCCATTAGATAGGGCATTTCAAAATGAGTCGAGAGATATTGCTGATCAAAAAATTGGGCATTGCTCTTTGCGAATGGTGTTCCATTCAACTTAGTGAGATCACCTTATTGGAGGGAGATGATGCAAGCAATAAATAATGCACCTTCTGGTTACCAAGGTCGTAGATATGAAAAGGTGTGCACCACCTTATTACATAGTGAGAGAAAAATGTAGAGGCCCAACTAAAACCAATAAGAGATTCTTGGGTTCAAACGGGTGTCTATTGTTTCAGATGGATGGAAAGATTGCAAAAACCATCCATTAATCAATGTAATTGTTGTAAGCCCCAAGGGGTCAATGTTTTTGAGGGCAATTGACTATGAAGGGGAAGTAAAAGATGCAGAGTTCATTGCCAAGATTCTCATTGATTCCATAGAGTCCGTGGGCCATGAAAATGTTGTCCAAGTAATTACGGACAATGCAAAAGTTTGCAAGGCTGCAGGTGCTTTGGTAGAGACAAGATATGATCACATCTTTTGGACACCATGCACCGTCCATTCTCTCAATTTAGTGATGAAAGCAATTGGCACCCAAGTAGAATGGGTGAAACAGATATATGAGGAGGGTGAGGAGATTCAAATGTTTGTGACAAATCACCATGTCACAAGCACTTTTCATAACTTATTCGAGATTGGAATTATTGAAGATAAATTTTAAAATTTAAATTATTTAGTTTTGCATAACTGAATAAAATATTTTTTGTTTCGCGGGCAAGGTAAGATGTGTAATATGTCATCACACATGCCGAGCTCATTATGGGCGATTGTGTATTAATTGCAAATCTAAAGGATTGGCGTAATAAAAGGTGATGCTCTGTTCAAAGGCTTTCAAAATAGAAGGAGCCGAGATTAAGGTGGAATTGTGCAGGAAACAGAGAGCTAGGGAGATGGAGCCACGCTTTACTTTCCCTACCAAGCGGCAGCAGAAGGGCATTTTTGGCCCGGTCAAAGATCATCGTGTGAAGCTGCTAATTAAATGCCCAACACCGGAGGTGGTGGCAGCATTCCAACAAACCCTGGGGCCTTACTTCCATGAAAATTGAGATAGATGGAAATTACAGGTCGACATTGCCGTTGTGATTATGGCGTGGGGTTTGGAGATAGGAGAACATGAAAGGACTGTGAAGTGGGTGATGAATTCTCTGTTTGCAGAGGATCTCATTCCAAATTTAGACCACCTGTTAGAATGGGCACATTCAGGGTGGGCTTTTAATTTCAGTGAGTGTTTTCAGAATGAGGAAGAGGGCATAATTAAAGGAATTCGACCCTTCCTACAGTGGCCAGAAGGAGCGGAATAGCATAACTATCTGAGGGAAAGGCAGCAGGCGTGGAACAATTTGAAGACAGGGATTCAAAATTATAATGCCCTCTACCCACGACCAGTAGTTCCAACCATCTTTCCAAGAAAGGAAAGAACTCAGCGCACTCGAGCACGCCGGATAATGCAAGGTGCTTTCCCATAAAACACCGAATTTTGAAAGAAGAAGATTTTGGCAAGGCGGGTTTTTTGTGGAAGGCAATGATAATATCTGCAGTTCACCGTCTATGGTGTTTTTTGAAACCACATTGGTGCAGCGTCAAGTTCTACGACTATGCAAAGTGGAATTGAAAACAAACCTGTTTCCCTCGACAACAATGATGATCAGATGGAAGGCTAAAGCTCTAGTTTGAATGGCCGTTTTTTAGGGTTTATGGCTTTTGTGGGCTATCGTAAATTCAAGCAAATATGTCTGTTTTGAAAGTTGTAATGATGACGTCATGCAACATGTTATAATTGCATGTCATCTTTTATGGGTTAAAAGGGATTAAGGAAGATGTTTTGAAATCTTGTAATGGGGGGCTATTAAAATGCTTTTAATAGCAAATACATTGTAAACTCTCTCTTTATATATTAATAATACAAACTATTACCGACCAAAAAAAAAAACATGTTCTTAGGTGGCTGAAACTCGTTTTGCCTCTCACACAATCGTCTTGAGACGACTTGTGAAGGTAAAGCTTGCATTGTCACAGATGGTCATTAGCAAATAATGGGGCATTTGGAAGCAGTCCAATATAGCAAGGGCCCAAAAAGTGAAGGCAACGATATTGGATGATGATTGGTGGGGTCGTGTGGAGTATGTTTTGGAATTCACCGAGCCAATCATGTCAATGCTTCTCTTTGCAGACACTGATGAACCATGCCTCGGAGATGTCTATGATTCCATGGACACTATGTTGGAGGAGATAAAATTGGTAAGTTATAATACATTCCTCTATCTTGGTTTATTGAGAGATATCTAGATTCTAAATTACCATAATGATAACTTGCATCAAGATAAGTATAACTGACATGAAAATCATTTGATATCCCAAGTCATACAAAAGAGAGAGAATGATCCTGAGGACACCTTTTACAAAAAGGTGGAAGCAATTGTTCATCATCGTTGGAACAAGATAACCACACCTTTGCACCTCCTAGCATATGTTCTATCCCCCAGGTACTATAGTGCACCCATACTTGGCATTCCAGGTAGAGTGCCAGCATTTAGAGATGTTGAGGTTGTAAATGGGTATAGGGCATTAAGTAAAATCTTTCGCGATCCAGAAGTTGGGGTAATTGTTAGGAATGAATTTGGATCGTTTATCTCAGGAAGTGATCTCAACCCTACTGCTGCCAATGACCAAAGCCAAATGAATGCTATTAAATGGTGGTACCTTCATGGGCAAGATTATATGTACCTCCAACCTCTTGCAATAAAGATTCTATCACAAGTTTTTTTTCTTTTTTTTGGCCACTTGCATTGTAGAATTTAACACTTAACACTTTTGAATTTATCTTGGATTTATTTAATTTTGTTGGTTTTCTCTCTAGGTTGCGAGCTCTTCTGCCCCTGAGCGGAATTGGAGTACTTACTCCTTTATCCACTCAGTCAAGCGTAACCAATTGGCTGCAAAAAAAGTAGAAGACTTGGTGTATATTCACAACAATTTGCGCCTCCTGGAACGAAAGGATCCAAAATACAAGGGGCCAGAGAAGCTCTGGGATGTAGCACCCGAGACTACAAACTTGGATATGACCATTCGGGATCTTGCTAGAGCCACTTTGGCTAATGTGGATGATGATGAGATAATACCCTCTAGTGCTAGCCGAACCACTTTGGGTTCCAATGATGATGTTGATCAGCCACTTGCAACTACTGAGGACCCCATTGATCCGGATTTTTTTGATAATCCATTTGATGATTTGTGAAATGAAAACTTTAGTCTTTCATGATTGATGAACATTGAATCATGTTTCAAACTTTAATGAACTATATTTTGAATTTTCATTTTGTAATTCAGTAATTCAATGTGCTGATTTTCTTTAGAATCGTGAACATAGATCAATGATCAAGTATACTACATAAATTTTTAATGTTTATCTTTGAAATTTGGCATTGATCAATGATCAAGCATCATAGATTCATACTATGAAATGATTTAGTTTTAGAATTATGTATATTTCTCTTATTTTTTTGTATATATAATGCATATATATATACAAACACACGAACCCATATGAATGATAATGGGAAAAAAAATTCACGAATCCACAAACCGGATTCTCGAACCCGAATCCGTCCCTGAACCCGAACCAGCAACTTAGGTTTTATGAGAAATTGACCTAGTTGAAAACTGGGAGGGATGTCGTCGTTGACAAACATCATGTTGGAAGGCAATCAAGGCTTGAACAGCAAGAAATATAATACCAGGAAACAAAGGATGCTTTCAATTTCTGAATACCTGTGTTTAGATGTGGTTGTTCTGGGTACCACTACTCGTCCTACAATGACGGTAATGACTAAGACAAGTTTGATGAGCGTAATCAAGAAGCGGTTATGTTGTTAAAATTATCAGCCGACAATGAGATGCTTCCAGAAGTGTCATCGGAAAAGACAGCTAGAGAGATCTGGGATCACTTGAAGGGTCTTCATGAGACGTCCGACAAGAGCTGAGCGTTCTTTCTAAAGAACATGTTGTTTTCCCTTATGATGGATGAGAAGATGACTCTACAGGAGCATCTTATGAAGATCAAGGACATAGGCAGTCGCAATATGGAAGAGGACATGGTGGTGATTAAGCTGATGAGTTTACCGCGCCCCTACAAACACTTTATTGAGACGCTCAACATTACCTCCACTAATGTTGATTTGAAATTTGATGAGTTGTGCAATTAATTGTTGCAACGAGCTAGGTGGAGACAGCAATTTGGTAGCAATAGTGACATGGTCAGTGTGGAACATGCATTTACTACCATAGATAAAGGCAAAGGTGTGTCCACTTAGTAGAATGGACAACACACATCTAAGGAAAGTTCCAAGAAGAACATCACCTATCACTATTGTGGGAGGCTTGGTCATATCCAGACGTTCTATAGAAAGCAGTTGTCTGATAAAAAGAACAACCAAGGAGAGTCTCAGCAGCAGGCTCATGTCTCAGAGTGTTCTAAAGAGGAGTCAACCTTCTATGCTTTTTGATAAGCAGATTTTTTCATCTTGGTCGAGTAGTTGATAGAACGACCATTAAGGGAGGGTATTAGAATATTTCGCTATTTTTAGTAGTTCTATTAATGGTCATTTAGGGGTTTTATTTATTACTTTATTTTAGGCTTCTATTTTTAGAAAACATAATTCTATTTCTGCTTCAGTTTGAAGCTCTTGTAATTGACTTTGTATATGCTTGTAATTCAATCAATAAAGTGCACCATTAATTTTTCAATACCTTATCACCGGTTTTTTTCAAAACTCTTGGTGATTGTCTGCAAGAAACTCATCCAAGACATGGGGTTTATCTCCAAAATCCGCAAAAAAGCTCATCTATAAGAAGTTGAAAGCGATTTAGATCATTGCGAGTTGCAATTTACAAATTCAGGGGCACGGCGGGACACAACAGGAAAAATCAGTTTTGTTGCTGAAATAATGTCCTTCCCACGAATCTAAGAAAACTATGGTTTATTTTTAAAAGCTAACGTATTTGTTTGTTTTTATTAAATTTCAAAATTTTTGGTATATTTTTAAGTAATTGAAAACCCTATATAGATTTTAAAATGTTTTCTTTTTCAGTTTTTAACCATGTCTTATATTATTTTATTATTGTTTTTGTAATTAAATTTAAATGTACTATTTTTTAAACTAATTATGAGATAAAATTTGAAATTATAAATATATATATATAGCTCATTTTGTATTGACAACCTCTAAATAATACAAGTGCTCTATACAAAATTCAAATGGCCCAAAAACGTGTACAACCTTATTTGAAAATGTCACTCGTTCCTACATGGCCAAATGCAACCAAAGATTAGATTTAAAATGATTTATAATTTTCATTTATACAGAAACTTGTTATTTATATCTATTCAGAGGTTGAATATGTGTTTTGGTCTATGATATGCATTAAACTCAATTTTGGCTTTATATACAATGGAAATCGGTAATATGTTCTACAAATTAGTATATATGTGTGTTTTTTAAGAGTATTTTAAAAAATAATGTATGTTAAAATGTTCGATAAATTTGATGAGTTTTTGCCAAGTTTTTGCCAAGTTTTTGCCAAGTCCCAAGTTTTTAAAAATTTTGGGCCTGCTGAGTAATGTCAAGTCTTGAGTTTTTCAACTATGCTACAGACAGATTTTAAGTTTCTCATTAATGATGTTTGTGGGGTTTTTTGACTTCATAGCTTTCCCTACCATAAATCTTGTGTTTAGGTGTAACTGTGTCATTCAATTTCTTCACTGCACATTTATTTTATACCCAGTATATTATTTACGTAAATAAAATTTTCACACCGAGAATTTAATATTCTATCAAAAACAAATGCTGCATCCGCACCTCAAAGACACAAAGCTGAGCGACATTGTCACGAAGGTCATGCTCCTTAAATTCGATACTATATTCTTGCAAAATCCTAAATCTGCCCATAAACATCAGAGTACATGTCATTTAAAGGTGTGCCACTGCAATACAGAAACAAAAAAAAAAACAGCATTTTTGGGGATTTCACAGACATGATCAAATACACTTTCAACATTTCACCATTATTGAACTATAAGCTTATGCATCATTTATCAAACAGCTAAAGCATGCAAGGCAAGTTTATGCAGTGGAAGGCTTACACATCATTTTTCCAAAAAATTGCACAACCATCTCTTGCTTGTCCTGTACGACCCTTTAGGAGCAGTTGCAAATAAAATTAGTGTAAAAAGCCATCATTATATAAATAACAATTCTTAGAGTATGATTTATCATCCGCTTAAGAGACAAAATCCCCCATAAGATTCACTAACAGTATGCAAGGATCCCCGCTATCATTTAATTGGCTAAATGAGAAAATCACGAAAGCCAGCTTGGTACTAACTGTAAATTATTGTGAAAAATAGTGTCTGCATGTATATCATGTACATGTAGGCCTTCAAAAGATGATAGTGTACTAGAACAGATGATCACAAAAATTTAAAAATTGTACAGAAAACCAATAGAAAGCTTTGTATAAACTTGAAAAAATGAGAACATTTAGCTTTGCGCCAGCAATTGGTGGATTACTTGTAAATTATAAAACAATCATTCTTGGATGAAACATGTATTAAGATCCTAGCACTATCGACAAATTCATATAATTTCCATCTACATTTTAGCTTTGCGCCAGCAGTTGGTGGATTACTTGTAAATTATAAAACAATCACTCTTGGATGAAACATGTATTAAGATCCTAGCACTATCGACAAATTCATATAATTTCCATCTACATCAAAACAAGACCCAAGGAAATTCAACATTCCATAGAAAAAAAGTTTCTAGAAGGAAAGAATTATAAACCCTTAGACAAAGGATAAGGTTATCCTTGGGGGAATATAACATCTAATGCTCTAATCCCAAAAATTCCAAACATCAATCTGAAGGAAAGATCAAATGTAGTTCATTGAAGAAGTGCTATAAATTAAAGACAATAAACCATTGAATGAACTGCGAGCCATTTTCAGATATTAATTTAAGGTGTTGGAGATATCAATCAAGACAAAACAAAGACAAAAATATTGTCCACAAACTTAACATCAAGAGGTAAATATTATTTCAAGATGCTTGAACTGCAAGAAACTGCAAGTGATTTTCAAATATTAGGTCAAGGTGCTTGACATATCAGTCAAGACTCAAGACAGAACCCTCCAAAAAAAAAACCTGTCCAAAAACTTAACATCACAAGGTAAATATTCAAGCACAATCTAACAATTCCCATTAGTTGAAACAATATGGTACCATTTAATACCAGTGGAGGGGAAAAATAATCAATGTTCAGGATGCGCCACTGAGAACACCCCCTTCAACATCAGTTCAATGTTCCACTATAAACTAGTCATCCATCACCATTCCCTACCTCCTATCTATAAATTAAAAAAATGTATCCAAAGTTCACACAAAATCCCAAAGTGTTGCAAGTTACCTTGAAAATGCCAGAATAGCCTTTTTTACCAAAATCCTGTGTCAGTTCATCAAAATGATCAACCTCCTGCCAAGCTTCTCAACCATCAGTCCTCAATTCTTTTTAAATTTCATCATATTGCAAATTTTCATAGCCAAGAATAAAATCGCATAAAGTACTTCCAATTTCCATCTCAAACTACAAGAATCTTAGAACTTCACAAAAGCAAATAATGTACTCAAATTTCAACAACGTGCCTGAAAACATATCACATTGGGTTTCCACATATCAAGCTCTTGACAAATAAGCCTCTTGCGACTGCTCCAATCCATAAGGTGGGAAGGAATATGATGATAAAGGTCACTATGATGTGTAGCATTCTCATCTCCCAATATGTTATATGATACAAGTAAAAATTTATCTGTCAGATAAACATTGCAATTTTGACGCATTTGTGTTAGTGACTTGCATAATAATAGACAAGTAAAAATATAGATTACTTATGGTACAAAATATGGGAAAAATTTGTCACCTTCTTCACAACATACTTTTCAAATATTTCATAAATGCCAAAACTAGATAAATCATAATATGGACTTTCTCTATACACATAGAAGTTGAATGTCAATGAATGCTTACCCAAAGCTGGAGCCTTTGCATGGCTGGCTACAAAAGTAAGAATACTCACTCGAATGAGGAGACAGAAATTTGGATTCATGGGACCCACAAGATGTGTTTTGTGTGAAGAAGATGATGAAGATGTTAATCATTTGCTAGTGACATGTAAAGTTGCTGCTCAATGTTGGGAAATGCTAAAAATGAGGTTAGGATGGCAAGGACCCTTATCTAATAAATTAAATGATAACTTCCATAGCTGGCCTAAACCACCAATGAAATCCACCTTCTCCTCAACATGGAATGCCAACCCCTCAATAGTTATTTGGGAAGTCTGGAAGGAGAGAAACCGTCAGTTATTTCAGGAGAAGAAGGAAGATGTGAAAAGGCTTATAAACATAACCAATCACACCATTGAAGAGGTAGTGAATGCAAACGCTACCAAAATATCAATTACCACTCAATTCACTCAGTGGGATCAAAAACTACAAAGGAGCTGGCCGGGACTGAAATGCAGAATTGGGCAATATGTAGGTGGTGGAGTAGATAAAAGCAAACTTAGAGCAGCGGTGAAGTGGAATGCCCCAGAGGAGGGGTGGATCAAAGCAAATTTCGATGGTGCCTCAAAGGGCAACCCAGGGCCCTCCGGTGCTGGGGTAGTTCTAAGAGATCATACAGGAGAAACGGTGGCTTTAGGAGCCCAAAACTTCGAGAAGGAACAAATAATGTGGCAGAAGGAAATGCGGCACTTTTGGCAGCTAGAATGGGATCCACCTTAGGGTTTCAGAAACTCCATCTAGAAGGGGATTCTCTTGTGATCATCAATGCCATTAAAAATGGGCAGACAGAGGCATGGCATCTGCAATCTTTAGTTGATAATGTTGTAAGAGTGCTGCAGAACTTCACAGAGTTCAAAATTACCCACACATATCGGGAAGGGAATATGGAGGCAAATGTGTTATCAAAATGGGCAATCACCTTTGATAAGGTGGCAGATTTAAATTTTGAAAATTTCCAACTCAACGGATAAGTGATGTTTTATTTTCAAAATTAAAAGTTAGCATTACTCGTGTGGATTGCCTCCATCGGCGATTCTATCCACAAACTCACGAGCTTTAATGTGGATTGCCTCAATCGGCGATTCTATCCACAAGTTCCCGGGTGGATTGCCTTAATCGGCGATTCTATCCACA
>MU213512.1:230598-249072 GCA_018584345.1 Thuja plicata
CTTTCGTGATCTATGTAAAGTTGTAAAGTTGTATATGTGTGCAAAGTAGCTTCTATTTATCTCAATTAATGTGTATTTGATGTTAATTGACTAAATGATGCATGAAAAATGCTTTAAATCCTTAAAAGTCTTTGAATTTCTTGGGTTTTTCGATTTGCCGAGTCCGGCCGCCGAGGCCGAGTCCGAGGCCAATCCGACCTTGCCGAGTCCGAGGCGAGTCCGAGGCTTGTAACTTTGGTTTGAACTATGGCCTGCATCAAGAGGTCAAATTGATTGGAGTAGAGAGGAATTGATCCAAAGATTGTTTCGTTTGTGTTTTGAACTGAGATCATACTGGGGAGCTAAGACAATTTACAATATCCTTACTGTATTGGATACTTGTGCACTGGTGAAGTTTGGTCTACTGGAGAAAGGAATTCGAGGGTTTGGAAATTGTGTGCTGGCTGAGAACGTGTATTCTCAGAATGGCATCGCTTTGAAGCAACAATCAATATTGGTGAATGGTGTAAGGAATCAGCATTTGCATGTAATAGTTGCTGTTTGCTTGCGTCATTACTTACCGCGCAAGGAGAGAAGCTGCAGCAGTTCGATACCATACTCCCTTTGAATCTTTGCATGTCAAAAAGGCGTTTGGGTTTAATTCTTCAGCGTGTATGAAATGGAGACACGCTATGCACTAGCGTGGGGAACCAGCTTATGAGCAGCATGTATATTCTGAGACCCGCGGCCAGCAAGATAGAGTGTAGCCTCGCAGCACATACCATAGTTACGCTGCCAGCAAGAAAGGAAGTTCTCTTCCAAGGTAGACACGACTTTCTTCATTACACTATTTGATGTTGTTACGTTTTGGAAGGGATAATATAAAGCAAGACAATTTCAGATTACCATTTGTTTAAGAATTTGTGCAATGAAATCATGCAAAACCCTCCATGATTTTTTTTGTGAAAAAAAATCAAAGAAGCCTCCATCCATGATTTTTGTTGAAAAACTCAGCAAACCCTCCGTCCACGATTTTTGTGGAGAAAAACATAAAAGCCTCCATCCATGATTTTTATGGGAAAAAACAACAAACCCTCCATCCACGATCAGCAAACCCTCTATCCATGTTTTTTTGTGGAAAAAAAATCAAAAAACCCTCCATCCACTTTTGAGCCTTGTAGTTCAACTAACATTTTGATGGGTAACATATTACAATACATAAATGAAAATTTGTGGGAAAAAATCCATTGATATGAGGGATCATTCAATGATGTTCTTTGTGTAACCTTCTTGGCCACTAATCTCCTTTCAGTTTATCAAATTATCCATGGTTAATGAAGTAAAATAGTGGAGCTCACTCCTGATCATGTATTCATTAGAGATGTGGAGACTAGGGATATCATTGCTACAGGTGTGATTGATCATGCATCTACATTCTATAATTTCTCTAACTTTGTTCTTGATGATGGTGTTCCTTCGAATGATGTGTACACCCTGTAGAACACAGATTTTCTACTGGGGGCGGAGAGGTGAATCAGTAGTAAATGAATTTTAAACTTTATTCAATCCTTTAACCAATTACTTCTAACTGAACATTGAAACAAAAGCACCAACCAGAAAACTGAAGAGAAGCATCACACAACAAAGTCAATGCACAAAGATATAACGCGGAAACCCAAGATGGGAAAAACCACAGTGAGTAATGCTGCTACGATCTACCATCCTAATCCAGCCTTAAAAATTAAATCCAGTTACAATATTTAAGGGCACCAACCCTAAGTAGTCACCAAACCCATCTAAAGAGCATCAACTCTGTGGAGTCACTTAACCCCTTTCTTAAGAGTACCGACTCTTACAAATGAGCATCAACCTAAATGAGAAATTACAGATAAATAAGTTTCAGATTTCAACAATTCTGAAAGCATATAATCAACTTAATACAGAATGAACATCATGAACTTCTGATCTACGAACCAGTTCGACAATCAATCTGCCAGTAACTGCAAGTATTCTGTCTTCAAACTTCTGATCAAAACTTTAGCCACAAATTTGTCAAAAGCAACTTTGTATCAGTAACATCAATTATATGTACTACTGTGTATAAAGCATCTATATAAACATATTTCTTTCTGTGCAATTTGTTATCAAAAATAGTATCTCAACGCTGCTGAATTTAAACAAAATAACAAGAGTATAATCTCTGCAAACTGATTCTAATCTGAATATAATCACAAGTCTCTCGCAATCTATATATAATCAGAAAGAATATATCTGCAAATAAATCTTGTAAACATTCTGTGACCAGTAGATTTTGAAACATGTTTGACAGAGTATTGAGTATACCTGATTCTTACTTTCAGTTACCTTCCTTTTTACTCTCAGAATTCAGCAGGGTACAGCATGTCAATAAACTTCAGATATTTTTCTGTGCTACAACTCTTCGCCTCTTTTGAATGTATTCACATCATTCCTAATTGTTATCTACACTTCTGTTTTCATGTGCCATACCTTAAATATTACACATTCTTCATACTTTTTTCAACAGAATAACACCCAATACATCACCTTATTTTGTGACTTCATGTAACTCATATATATAAGGCATTATTTTCTCATGGAAGAAAATCTCAACTGCCATTGGTTTAGAAACTGTCCGTTTTAGTTATCGATTGTTCAACTCCCAACTACTATCAATTAACATAAAGCTTCGTTCATCACAATATCCGCCACATAAACAACTAAACGATGAAACTAATAATTATTGATCTTCGGGAATAATTGTCGCCTCCTGTTCTCTGTTTCAGTATACATACTTTTTATATTATCAGATTGACAAGGATGCAACTTACAATGTGTAACTTCTCATATACAGAAGGCACAGAGATTAATCCCTGATAAAGGCAGAGGACGTTACAGAAGGCGTCATGAATAGCAATAAGAGTTCAACTATCATTCTTCCAATGGTATTAACAATTCTCACAACCCTTCTGTCTTCAAAACCCGACATTTGCAATCTGTGTATATCCAACATAATGTTTCTATCTCCTTGTTTGTATATCCAACATAATGTTTCTATCTCCTTGTTTGAGCAATCAAGTGAAGATCAGAAACAAGATAAGGAATGTTCTTTCCAATCACCATGTATTTAATATCAGAAACAATATTTAAACATTATCGAGTGTTCTGCATTGAAGATTCAAAATTCTCTTTTACAGACTATATTCATATGCAAAGATCAGAGTTCATAAACCCCAACTTCTATATACATACTTCTAGAATTCATGATTTCTAGGAGGTAGCAAATCAAAAATCGTAGCACGTTGAAGAAATATGAGATGCTCATTCTGCAACCTGTGTTAGAAAGTATGTATCGCATAGAGCCTCTATGTTGTACTTGGCCAACTCCTGTTTTGTTCTTTCAAAGAACTGCAATATATAAACACCATAAACTTTACATAACATTAACATGTAATTTATTCTCTGTGGCATATTACATAATATGAAGTCAGGTCTTCATGAGAGGTATGCAAATTATTAAGAACCTGAAGCAAGTAGGAAACTCCTGCAAATTATATTTCTGCATCTATCTGCTCAAACATGTTTATGTATCTGCCTTTGTATTTGTTACACTTGCTATTCTTTTATTTGTTTATGTCGTTAATATCATCAGTTTAAAAAAATTTGCAAGTCTTCATTTTGGCGTCAATGACAATTATTCTAACACACCCTTCCACCAAGGGTAAATCATATTTGTGAGGAGACGTTTGATCATTTGAACCTTGGTGTTCTTGAGACTATTGATAAGCAGCTAAGCTTCCTCTTCCACCACTTGCTTCTTCAAAATTGGAGATTATGTCTATTCAGCATGTTGATCATAGCATTCCAGATCTTGCTATGTGGGATGATTATTTGGCAGGTATTTCAGTTTGGTTCATTGAATCTCATCTTGCAGATTTGGGAGATATATTTGAGGGGTTTTCTCTCCTCTTCAGTGAAAGCACTGTTGTTGATACATCTTTAGGATTGATATTGGTGAGTTTCCTCATTTGCTTTCTTTGTCACATTCCTTGGTGGAGCTTGATCATGAATATGCGGAGGCTTGTTTGTGCTTGGAAACTCCTAATCAGATTTCAGAGATTCCTATTTGGAGACTCCCTCCTTCAAACAGTTGAGCATGGAGTGGCTTTCTCGTCATTTGGTGGATTTGTTTCTTCCTAAGGGGAGGTGTGTTGCTTGTAGGGCATTGGATCATCTTTTGCTTTCAGGTTTCCTTCATAGATATTGGAACTTCTTCATTATGGGGGGACTATGCTGTCTCCTTTCTTCCTTCCTATGGGAGGATATTTTGTATATACCTGATGTATTCCATCCATGCATCTTGTTTGTTTCTCTTTTGGAGAGGATGTTTTTCCTGTGGTTCTCTTTTTGTCCACTTTGTGAGAGATTTCTATTTGCATTGCATTGTACATAGGTACCTAAAATGGTTTTGTAGTCGGGACCCATCTTGCATCTTGCTCATTTTGCATGATAATCTTCTCCCTAAGTTCCACTTAAGGAGGGGTGTTGGAGTAAATTAATATTTACTCCTAACTTAAGATTGCTTGATAAAATTAATATTTAATAACTTAGGTACTTTTTAGTTTCTGTTCGGGTAGTTAAATCTACTCTTTCTGATCTTGCCTTTATAAGCAAGGCTATGGTATATTATTTTGAGTCTCAATACATTTTTCATCTGCTGGTGAAATATCTTTCACATTATTGTATATTAATCTCAATACATTATACATTTGCTAGTGAAATATCTCTCTCTCGGTGAAGGTTATCCTACTGGTTGTGCTCCAGGGAGATTGATCACTCCAACAATAACAAATCGTGGGTTTCAGTTTGTCTCCCTTCCTACCTTGGTAGCAGTTCGTGTATTCCCGGTGGCTTATCCACTTCACACGTCTGAACTAGAATAACGGATGCTGCTTTGTCTCCTTGTCTAGGACTGGGGAAGTAGGGCTACCCGGAAACATTCTCTTCACCACAAATTTTCTATGTTGTTTTAGTGTTGTTAAATATTGGTGGTTGCTGAGACTGGATAAAGATATGCAGGTCATTTTACTTTTCCTTCTTGTAGAACCAATCTAGTGACTTTTTGGCCCTTTTGGAAGTTTGGAACCATGCATTGCAAATTAATATCTGGGAACATCCCAGACAGTCTGGTTAATATGATTGTCTCAAGTGATTTTTGGCTTTCTATATAGTTGTTTTCTACTGTTTGTTTTCCAACTTTGTAATCAATGTTATTTCAACTGGAAAATCACCATGACTATTTTCAAGTACAGAATACAGTTATTTTGATTTCTCTCAGCAAGACCAACCATAGTGAAATTGATGCAGAAGCATCCAAGGGTGTAGGGCAATCCTGCATCTCCCAAAAAATATTGTTATTGTTATTTTCTATTATGATTAGGTGGTTAGAAATAATGCAAGCATATAGGTAGGAAAATGCCCAAGAGAACATAGGATGTGAAATTATTTAATATTGGTGACATATATTCGATGGAAATTGTAATTTTCAAGAAGGGACACCTTTTTCAATCATTTATAATGCTAAAATTATAAAAATACCATTCTTGACGTGGGAACAAGGAAGGGGAAGAATCATGCAGTCATATTTATTAAATGGTTACAAAAAAAATGGGAAAAGAACCTTTTTAGGCACCCACTTTGGAAAATTCAAAAGACAACTTTAGGAGCCCTCCTAGGGAAGTTGAAAGGCTATTAATTGGCTATATGTTGCTTTTCTTGATAGCCATGTGTTGTTCATCAAGAGTGGGAGGGAGATTTCCAAGAGGCACAAGAATGCTATAAAAGGGAGGCTTGGGCTAGATGTTTAATGATCCAACATTGAGTGGATCATTAAGAGTTGATCCAAGGTTGAGTGGATCATCTAGAGTGGTGTGGAATGTTGAAAGTGAAGTGATAATTTGAAGTTGAAAAGAATTCTCCTTCATTTTAGAGTTGAGTTGTAGTTTTCCTTTCAAGATTGGTAAAGCCTACAAGGCTAAGCATTGTAATTTTTGTATATTTGTGTTTCTTTATATTGAAGTAAGAGAAAATCACTTATTTCTATTCTTTCAATTTCTATGCAATTTTATTTGTTATGCTATGCATGAATCTTGGATGGAGTGACCCTCATATATTGTAAAAGAGCATGTGTTTTGGGTATGTTAGAGGGGTCCCCTGCATTAGAAAGACCCGACTAGTCCTCTATAAACCAACATTAAGTACTCGGAACATAATTAAACAAATTCTCATCTAGTATTTGGATTTTCCTTTTTCCTACACTGCAGAGATATCAAATAAGATAAATTTATTAATGTCCAACCGAAGACCACAAAGGGTCAAAGGGAGTACCAAGTACTTCAAAAAGAGGCCAGCCCATAGCAGGGACACCAAATACTGCCCTAAGAAGAAGCGTCCAATGGAAAAGAAGGGTCCAATGGAAAAGAAAAGGAAAACCTCCCGAACCCAATTAAGGGTTTTGAACCGCCGTGAAGAATTTCCGAACTAAAGGATAAGCAATAGGATCAGTCAGAATCATGGGCCGCCTTGGAGTAGCCTTGGATGAGGGTGTATGCTACCAAAAGGAGTCTATCCTGGGCCTCACAGATCTGGGATAAGTGGCAAGTCCAAGCCAACACTTGGTACCGGTCTGAATGAATCCCTGTGAAGAAGGAAGTAATAAGTCGACATGGTGGAGGCGTCGCAGGATGTTGGTGTTGAAGAGTGTGGTCCCAAAGCCTAAGGGCTTCCAAAAAGTAAAGCGGATGACATCTCTGGTCAATATATCTGAAGAAGGTGGAGAGTAACCGTGCCTCCCTAAAGAGGCAGTAGAACCTCCCCCTAATCTCGTAGTATACAGAACAGCGAAAAATGAAGTGCTCCTAAAACTCCACCTCCCCAATGCTGCAAAGCAGACAAATCCTGTATACTCTGTCCATGTGATGTCCGGTCTCGCAACGGAGCCGATGTGAACCCACTCTGAAGGAGCCAAGAGGGATCCTAAGGGAATGTGGCCAATGTTGGGATAAGTAGGAAGGGCGAACAATGAGTCCATCCTTCAGATCCAGAAAGTTCTATACATAAAAGGTCATCTTAAGGTGAATCTCCACATGGAGTTTAACCCAAATAGTATCAATGAGTTGTCTATAAATGTCATCTCTGATACACCTATTTAGCTCCTGGCGGGGAGGGGGGCAAGAAGATGGGAGGGTGAGGAGGGGCATCGAGAGAGTACTGGAAGGGAGGGAGGCGATCCATAGCAATCCCAATAGACCTAATAAGGGTCAAAGTCCCAACAAACCATCTGCAAGCCCGACTGGGGGAGTCAATAGAAGCAACGACAGACTCTGAAGAACAGTAGGTATCGGAGAGGTCCCTCACCCGAATCAGCAAAGCCCTGAATGCGGTGAAGGTACTAAACTAGATCAAATATGGCCTCAAGCCTGAAGGGACGCACCCCAAACTCAGCAAGAATAATGTTGTGGAATGGATTGCTTGCACCGGATGATACTGTTGGAATAGTCCCAAGGGATAACTATGAGGGGGGGGGTAAATCAGTTATCAGCAAGTTAAATTCTTTCCTCCAATTAATTACAGAATATCATAAGCACATACACATTTAAGATAACACAAAATAGAATATCACAATTTTGGTTACAGGGAAACCAAACTAGGTAAAAACCCTAGTGGGAATTAGCACCCACAAAGAACTGTACTTGAGAATAATAATCCCTGTTAGAAGATCTTAAAACCCTGTTAGGAGTTGATCTTTACAAAGCAATAAGTACAATGACCTAGTTAAGGGTCTGACCCTGTTAGTAGTCTTTTACAAATAACCTTGTTAGGGGTGAGGGTTCACTATCCAAAAGCTCACTATTAAAATGATGAAGGCTACAACCTTCACAGAAACAAATACACACTATATCTGATAATGAACTGTTTGAGTAGACCTGTTGTCTTGATCAATTCCAATGAATTGTATATATACTCTCTACTTCTTCACATAGATCTTTATTTGATGAATGAAATGGCTCTACTGTCCCAAAACAATAAGCATTTTGTTCTATCCTTCTGTCTCTTTTCTTGTCATTCACACTTGGTGATCTTCAAATGAACTACTATAAGTATCTTCTCCAAAAGCTATGATCTTTGTCGGCTTTAGGAATCCCTTCCATGCTTCTTTAGTCGGCGAAACCAAGCACGCAACATAATTAGAACCGCGCAACTCAAACTGAATAGACGCATAGCTTCACATAGTCGGCTTCACCAAAATTACCCAAACGTCATGCTTCGGATGAAACACGATTAGCGCCTTTGGTTAATTATCTTAGACTCCTAACTAAACATCAATCTGAACACGCATATCCCATAGATAGACGCAACTGAATAATCAATGAAATTACTGTCGGCTTTCGTAAAACAGTCTTCTAAAACTGTGGTTGGGAAAAAGACTAACATAACTCAACTGTTACTGAACATCTGATGCAATCAAAAAATTTACCTTTGGTTTTTGAGCCTGATGCAATCATGTCTCCTTTGTTGTTGATAATACATCTGTTGTTTTTGAATTCCAACTGATATCCTTTATCTAGCAACTGTCCAACACTTGGTAAGTTATGATGCAAATCATCAACATAAAGAACATCATCTGTCTTGTTCTTTCCATCTAAGGTGATAGATCCTCTGCCTATGATAGGTTTGGGAGTGTTATCTCCAAATCTGACCATACCACCTTTGTACTTGTCTATATGTACAAATTTGTCTTTGTCTCCTGTCATGTGATGTGAACACCGGCTATCTATGATCCAGTCTGTTCTGATGTCAGCTTGTGATACTAAAGCCAATTCGTGTGTTTTCTTTTCATCTTCAATATCTATTTAATCAATCATTTTTTCATTATCCTTAATTGCAACAAATCCAATTTCATCTTCTCCTGAGTCATTATCAGTTACACCATCCTCAGCATGATAGCATTCCTTAGTATATTTGGGTTTGTAATCTGATCTGTACTTCTTGACTCTTGTAGGACAGTTGGATGCAAAGTGGCCAACTTTGTTACATGAAAAACATTTGAATGGTAGATGTCCTTCATATTTTCCTTTACCTTTTCTTTCCTTCTTAGCTATCATAGCAATGATTTCTTCTAGTTTTGTATCAACTTCTTCTTTCCCAACATTACTAGTGATGTTTAAGGATTTCTCACCATGGACTGAGGCTTTGAAAGTTGTTTCCATTTTAGGATTTGTCTTCAACCTTGATATCTCAAATGCTGATATTTTACTAATCAAGGTTTCTCTTTTGAAATCCTTTGAGAATTGCATGGTTTCATCCAAGATGTTTATCTTGATTTCATAATCTGTTGTCAATGTGGTCATCAGTTTGTCCATTATATCATCCTCTGAAATTTCTCCACCGTTGTTCCTGATTCCTAAGACTGCTTCATTAATCCTCTGATTGTAAGCTCCGATGTTTTCTTCAGGTAGCATTTCTAAATTGTTGTATCTTTTCTTCTATGTCTTTCTGCACGCATTCTTCGCTTGGATGTTTCCTTCAAACATGTCTTCTAGGTATTTCCAAATTGGATATGCTTTGTCTGCCTTCTTGATCTCAGAAAATTCACTGTCAGATAGGGCACTTATTAGGGCTTCTTTGGCAATTGCATTTTGGGTGAATACTTCCTTTTGATTATTTGTAGAAACTTCTTCTGCAAGGTCCTTCAAGGTGGGAACATCTATTGCATGAGTAGCAATCTAATAAATCTCAAAACCAACGCACTGAACATGTGTTATCATTTTGTTCTTCCAGTCAAGATAATTCTCTCCATCAAACTTAGGACTCTCTTTCCTGAAGTACGCCATTTGATCTACCTTAAGCTGTTAGGCTTTCTCTCCAAGGCACTTGGCTCTGATACCATTTGTTGGAATAGTCCCAAGGGATAACTGAGAGGGGGGGGTGAATCAGTTATCAGCAAATTAAATTCTTTCCTCCAATTAATTACAGAATATCATAAGCACATACACATTTAAGATAACACAAAATAGAATACCACAATTTTGGTTACGGGGAAACCAAACTAGGTAAAAACCCCGGTGGAAATTAGCACCCACAAAGAACTGTACTTGAGTATAATAATCCCTGTTAGAAGATCTTACAACCCTGTTAGAAGTTGATCTTTACAAAGCAATAAGTACAGTGACCTAGTTAAGGATCTGACCCTGTTAGGAGTCTTTTACAAATAACCCTGTTAGGGGTGAGGACTCACTGTCCAAAAGCTCACTGTTAAAATGATAAAGGCTACAACTATCAGGAAAACAGATACACACTATATCTGATAATGAACTGTTTGAGTAGACCTGCTGTCTTGATCAGTTCCAATGAATTGTATATATACTCTCTGCTTCTTCACATTGATCTTTATTTGATGAATGAAATGGCTCTACTGTCCCAAAACAATCAGCATTCTGTTTTGTCCTTCTTTTGTCTCTTTTCTTGTCATTCACACTTGGTGATCTTCAAATGAACTACTATAAGTATCTTCTACAAAATATATGATCTTTGTCGGCTTTAGGAATCCCTTCCATGCTTCTTTAGTCAACTAAACCAAGCAGGCAACATAATTAGAACCGCACAACTCAAACTGAATAGACGCATCGCTTCACATAGTCGGCTTCACCAAAATTACCCAAACGCCATGCTTCGGATGAAACACGATTAGCGCCTTTGGTTAATTATCTTAGACTCGTAACTAAACATGAATCTGAACACGCATATCCCATAGATAGACGCAACTGAATAATCAATGAAATTACTGTCGGCTTTCGTAAAACAGTCTTCTAAAACTGTGGCTTGGAAACAGACTAACATAACTCAACTGTTACTGAACATCTGAATCTGCGTGTATGTACATGGTATAGTAACTATTTCTGAAACATAAAAACAACAACGCAAGGCTTCACATATCCATACTGAAAAGTGAATACAGTTCATTGATGTATACTATATGTTGTCATCAATGACAAACATACAGTCAACTATTTGCACAGAAGCAAATCTCCAACAATCTCCCCCTTTGACATTGATGGCAACATATGATTAAAAACACCATCAATCCAAAAGTGTCTTCCTTCTTTTTACAATCTTCTAAATATCCTCTTCAAAGGTTCCTCTTCACTGCTGCTCCTCTGATTGTGTTTTTATTTTCATGACTATATACTCCCCCAGAGTATATGCTCCCCCTTACTATATACTCCCCCTTTGACATCAATGGCAAAGGGTGCCAAATACTATTAAGCACAGGTACTACTCCAGAAGTAGAGTAGTCAACCATTCATCAGTCACCAAGGACTGATGCTTTTGCTGCAAATTTTAATCAGACTCAGGAAAGGGAATTACTCCCAGCTTCTCCTTGAGATACTCAAAAGTATCTTTTGATAAAGGCTTTGTAAAAATATCTACTAATTGTTCTTTAGTGCTTACATAATCCAGCTTTACTTCTTTGTCTGCAACTTTTTCTCTTAGAAAATGATATTTTATTTCAAAGTGTTTTGTCTTTTCATGCATCACAGGGTTCTTTGACATATTGATAGTGCTAGTGTTATCACAGTGAATAACAATAGGATAATCAATCTGAATTCCAAAGTCTTTTATCATCTGTTTGATCCAAACAATTGTAGAACAATTCAATGCTACTGCTACATATTTTGCTTCAGTTGTTGACTGAGAAATACAATTCTGCTTCTTGCTTGTCCAAGTGACCAATCTGTCTCCAAGGAATACTACTCTTCCTGAGGTACTCTCTCTGTCATCAACACAACCTGCCCAATCAGCACCAGTATACACATGAAGTTGTACATTCTCTGAGTTAGGATACCATAAACCATAGTCTATAGTTCCCTTTAAGTATCTGAATATTCCTTTTATTGCCATTAAGTGGTTTTGTTTAGGTTCAGCTACAAATCTTCCAACAATGCCAACTGCATTAGAAATATCAGGTCTAGATTGAGTGAGATATATGAGTTTTCCAATCATAGACTTGTATAATGTCTTGTCAACTGTTGTGGAATCATCATCTTTAGAAAGCTTGCTTCCTGTTATCATGGGGGTGCTTACTGACTTGCAATCTTCCATCTTGAAAGTCTTTAATATCTCCTTCACATATTTAGACTGATTTATGAATATGCCTTTGTCTGATTGTTTTACATTTAATCCCAAAAAGTATTTGATAGGTCCAATCATGCTCATTTCAAATTCACTCTGCATCTCTCTTGCAAATTCTGCACTAAGCTTGTCATTACTTCCAAAGATAATGTCATCAACAAAGATAGCAACAAGTAGTAAACCTTCAGGTGTTTCTCTGATGAATAGGTTGCAATCTGCTGCTCCTTTTTTGAATCCAATCTTTGTTAAGTAGTCATCAAGTCTCTCATAACATGCTCTAGGGGCCTGTTTAAGTCCATAGAGGGCTTTCTTTAGTCTGCATACTATGTCTGGTTTGTCTGAAAGTTTGAATCCTTCAGGCTGCTCTATGTAGACTTCTTCCTTTAAGTCACCATTCACGAAAGCTCACTTGACATCCATCTGACATACTTTGAAGTTCTTGTATGTTGCATAGGCTAAAAATAACTTTATAGCTTCCAGTCTGCTCACAGGGGCAAATGTATCAGGATAGTCAATTCCTTCTCTTTGCGCATATCCTTTACATACCAATCTTGCTTTATTTCTTATCATTGTCCCATCTTCATTCATTTTGTTTCTGAATATCCACTTAGTTCCAATCACGTTCTTGTCACAAGGTCTAGGGACCAATTCCCATGTGTCATTTTTCATTGTTTGATCTAATTCTTCTTGCATAGCACTTTGCCAATCTGAATTATTACACGCATCTTCAACACTTAAGAGTTCAATCGGTGAGAGTAAGCATACCTCTTCATCAATGGTTGAACCTTTTGCTCTGGATCTTGTCAAGACTTTATTGCTCTGATCTCAAAAGATATCTTCTTTAGAGTGGTATTTGGATGTGTATTTTGAGATTTTAGGTGTGACACTCATCTATAATCTATGATTCTTCTTGACTTGGTTCAGGGTTATTGCATGATAAATCAATACAGTCAAACATTTCTTCAATAACTGTATTCTTATTGATAGGTCTAGGTTCATCTTCAATCATAGGTGCATATTCATAATATCTCTCTTGAATCATGAACTTCTCATCAATCTTCGCATGTGCACTCTCAATGATTTTCTTCAATCTTAATATTAAAACATCTATAAGCTTTGCTCTTAGTTGAGTAACAAAGAAAAATACCTTCATCGCTTCTAGCATCAAATTTTCCAACACCATCATCTCTCTTGATGTACCACTTGCTTCCAAAGATTCTGAAGTATTTTACTGTAGGTACATTACCAAACCAAAGTTCATAAGGTGTTTTGTCTGCGCCTGGTCTTAGTTGAATTATGTTGATAGTATAGACTAATGTATAGACTGCATCTCTCCAATAGGTGTGCGCAACTTTTCCTTCAATCATGATAGTGCATGTTGTGTCAAGTATTATCCTGTTTCTCCTCTCTGCAATTCCATTTTGTTGAGGGGTTTTGGGTGCACTTAGTTGTGTTTTGATCCCATGTTTTTCGCAGTACTCAAGAAACTTATCAGAGGTGAATTCTCCTCCTCTATCAGATCTCAGACATTTTATCTTTAATCCAGATTCATTTTCAACTTTAGCTTTGAATATTTTGAACTTCTCAAAGGCTTCAGATTTGTCTTTCAAGAACGCAACCCACATCATCCTGGAGAAATCATCAACAAACAAAATAAAATACCTTTCACCATAGTATGATCTTGTTTGAGTAGGTCCACATAAGTCTATATGTATTAGATCTAACTTGTTCTCCGCAGAGTTTTGTTTGCTTCTGAATGAGGTTCTCACATGCTTTCCCATCACACATTCCCTGCACATAGTATCAACTGGTCTTGCAATACTAGGAAGGTCTCTTACTGCCTTTATATTACTTATCTTCACTATGTTGTCAAAATTGATATGACAAAGTCTCTTGTGCCATAGCCAACTGTCATCCACTTTTGCAACAAAACAACTTACTTCAGAGTTAAGCTGAAAAACATTACCTTTGGTTTTTGACCCTGATGCAATCATGTCTCCTTTGTTGTTGATAATACATCTGTTGTTTTTGAATTCCACCTGATATCCTTTATCTAGCAACTGTCCAACACTTAGTAAGTTATGATGCAAAGCATCAACATAAAGAACATCGTCTGTCTTATTCTTTCCATCTAAGGTGATAGATCCTCTGCCTATGATAGGTTTGGGAGTGTTATCTCCAAATCTGACCATGCCACCTTTGTACTTGTCTAGATGTACAAATCTGTCTTTGTCTCCTGTCATGTGATGTGGACACCCGCTATCTATGATCCAGTCTATTCTGATGTCAGCTTGTGATACTAAAGCCAATTCTTGTGCTTTCTTTTCATCTTCAATTTCTATTTGATCAATCATTTTTTCATTATCCTTAATTGCAACAAATCCAATTTCGTCTTCTCCTGAGTCATCATCAGTTACACCATCCTCAGCATGATAGCATTCCTTAGTATATTTGGGTTTGTAATATGATCTGTACTTCTTGACTCTTGTAGGACACTTGCATGCAAACTGGCCAACTTTGTTACATGAAAAACATTTGAATGGTAGATGTCCTTCATATTTTCCTTTACCTTTTCTTTCCTTCTTAGCTATCATAGAAATGATTTCTTCTAGTTCTGTATCAACTTCTTCTTTCTCAACATTACTAGTGATGTTTAAGGATTTCTTACCATGGACTAAGGCTTTGAAAGTTGTTTCCATTTTAGGTTATGTCTTCAATCTTGATATCTCAAATCCTGGTATTTTACTAATCAAGGTTTCTCTTTTGAAGTCCTTTGAGAATTGCATGGTTTCATACAAGATGTTTATTTTGCTTTCATAATCTGCTGTCAATGTGGTGATCAGTTTCTCCATTATATCATCCTCTGAAATTTCTCCACCGTTGTTCCTGATTCCTAAGACTGCTTCATTAATCCTATGATTGTAAGCTCTGATGTTTTCTTCAGGTAGCATTTCTAAATTGTTGTATCTTTTCTTCCATGTCTTTCTGCGCGCATTCTTGGCTTGGATGTCTCCTTCAAACATGTCTTCTAGGTATTTCCAAATTGAATATGCTTTGTCTGCCTTCTTGATCTCAGAAAATTCACTGTCAGATAAGGCACTTATTAGGGCTTCTTTGACAAATTGCATTTTGGGTGAATACTTCCTTTTGTTTATTTGTAGAATCTTCTTCTGCAAGGTCCTTCAAGGTGGGAACATCTATTGCATGAGTAGCAATCTCATAAATCTCAAAACCAACGCACTGAAGATGTGTTATCATTTTGTTCTTCCAGTCAAGATAATTCTCTCCATCAAACTTAGGACTCTCTTTCCTGAAGTACACCATTTGATCTACCTTAAGTTGTTAGGCTTTCTCTCCAAGGCACTTGGCTCTGATACCAATTGTTGGAATGGCTCTGATACCAATTGTTGGAATAGTCCCAAGGGATAACTGAGAGGGGGGGGTGAATCAGTTATCAGCAAGTTAAATTCTTTCCTCCAATTAATTACAATATATCATAAGCACATACACATTTAAGATAACACAAAATAGAATACCACAATTTTGGTTACGGAGAAACCAAACAAGGTAAAAACCCCAGTGGGAATTAGTACCCACAAAGAACTGTACTTGAGTATAATAATCCCTGTTAGAAGATCTTACAACACTGTTAGGAGTTGATCTTTACAAAGCAATAAGTACAGTGACCTGGTTAAGGGTCTGACCCTGTTAGGAGTCTTTTACAAATAACCCTGTTAGGGGTGAGGACTCACTGTCCAAAAGCTCACTGTTAAAATGATGAAGGCTACAACCTTCAGGAAAACAGATACACACTATATCTGATAATGAATTGTTTGAGTAGACCTGCTGTCTTGATCAGTTCCAATGAATTGTATATATACTCTCTACTTCTTCAAATAGATCTTTATTTGATGAATGAAATGGCTCTACTGTCCCAAAACAATTAGCATTATGTTCTATCCTTCTTCTGTCTCTTCTTTGTCATCCACACTTGGTGATCTTCAAATGAACTACTATAAGTATCTTCTCCAAAAGATATGATCTTTGTCGGCTTTAGGAATCCCTTTCATGCTTCTTTAGTCGGCCAAACCAAGCACACAACATAATTAGAACCGCGCAACTCAAACTGAATAGACGCATCGCTTCACATAGTCGGCTTCACCAAAATTACCCAAACGTCATGCTTCAGATGAAACACGATTAGCGCCTTTGGTTAATTATCTTAGACTCGTAACTAAACATGAATCTGAACACGCATATCCCATAGATAGACGCAACTGAATAATCAATGAAATTATTGTCGGCTTTCGTAAAACAGTCTTTTGAAACTGTGGCTGGGAAACAGACTAACATAACTCAACTGTTACTGAACATCTGAATCTGCATGTATGTACATGGTATAGTAACTATGTCTGAAACATAAAAACAACCGCGCAAGGCTTCCACATATCCATACTGAAAAGTGAATACAGTTCACTGTTGTATACTATATGTTGTCATCAATGACAAACATACAGTCAACTATTTGCACAGAAGCAAATCTTCGACAGATACGTCAGAGGAGGAGAATTTGAACCCTCTCAGCAGAGGCCCAATCGGAATCCAACAAAGGACCTCACACCACCGAACCATAGAGAACAGTAGGTCTGATAAGTGTATCCACAAGAGTCATCTTGGACAAAGTGTCCTGGAAATGGTGCCCGAAACATTGTCACTCAAGGAGGGCCAACAAACCATACTCCTTATTTATCCACGGCTGAAGGGCGGGTCTCATGGCAAAGTGTGGCCTAGAAAACTTGACCCTCAGATATATGTATGAGGACGAGATCTCCACCTCCGAACCCATGAAGAAGAAATGTAGGTGAGAGGTCATACGAGCATTGAAGACCATCACCTTGGTCTTCCGCAAATTAACTGTCAAATGTCGCAACTCACAAAAGGACACAAGACCGTCCAACTGTTTTTGTAACCCTCCGGAGAGGAGGCTAAAAGAACGATATCATCCGCAAATAACAAAATAGAGACTAGAACCTAGAGAAGAAGGAAACCGTCCCCCAGGAAGAGTGTGGTCCTGAAGACACCTCTCCAGTTCGTCAATCTAGATACCGAAAAGAGTAGGTGACAAGGGGCAGCCCTACTTAACCCAAATGGTACTCCTGATGAAGTCTGAAAGCCCAGAAGGGGTCTTGAGATGGCCCAAAACCGTCTCATAGAATCTCATGATAGCCGCCAAAAGAGTCTCCGATATCCCGAAGCCTCTAAAAAAAGGGTCGTCCTAGGGACAAAGTCAAAGGCTTTGCAGAAGTCCACAAAGCAACAGTACACCTTTGAGAAGCAATGACGCACCTCCTCAATAATGCTCCGAAGAGTCAAGATGTGATCCATAGTCTGATAATCTAGTCTGAAGCCTGCTTGCCCCTTGAAACGGATGTGACGGCAATCCAACTCTCGATAGAATAATATGGAGAGTCATGGGTACAGCTTGGAGAAGGTGTGTCCAACCATGATAGTCCTATAATTATTTGGGTGCAAAGCAGGACCCGCTTTGTGGATCGAATGGATGATGTGGTGCGCCCAAGAAAGGGGGAAGTTTGTTCAAACAAGAAGGTTGAAGAGATTAGCTAAATAGGACCCCAAAATTGTGAAGGTGTGCTTAAATAGCTCAGTCTGGAAGCCCTCCTTGTCAGCCACCCTGCTAGAGTTCATAGCTCTGACCGCCTCCCTGATAGTGGTATAGGAGAAAAAGTGAGAGTGAGGGGGGGTGTGACCTAGAAAGGGTGTTGACTGGGGACATCATAGAGCACAGAGGTATGGGAAACTAGTGAACCGTGATCAAGCTCGGGGGGGTATGGTGGGGGAAGAGGGTACGCCAAAAAAATTTGGGGANAAACTGTGGAGGGAGGCAAGAAGGGTACGTCTGTGCTGGGAGATGTGAAGGTGCTTCTTATGGCGGAGAAGCTGGCGATAGGTCTTAAGAGAGGTGTAAGAAGGGTGGTGGAGCATGAAGGTCGATCGCAGGCTCCGATGAGAGGCCTTACAATCATCATCATACCATTTATTCATAGGGCATGTGTTCTTAGGCCTAGGAAGGGAAAGCTGGGGGTGTAGAAATGAGGGAAGGAAGGCATGGCAGCCTTCCATATGGTTGCGGATAGATGAGAGAACATGATGACAATGCACCCCAAAGTGGAGAAAAGGGTAAGGGGGAAGAAGTTGTATGAGATGGTGGGTAAATATGTCAAGATCACCGTCGTCAAAATGAACAACGATGTGAGTAGGGGGCGT
>MU213512.1:249109-264149 GCA_018584345.1 Thuja plicata
ATGGAGAGACGAAGCAGCGCATGGTCGGCTAGAGGGAGGGGGTGACAGAGACGTGACTAATGGAGGGGATAAGGACTACCGGGATAGAGTGTAATCCACCACACTAGCGCCACCACCATGAGGCCTGCACGTGAATAAGTGCGTTCCAGGGAAACATGATGACCCATTAAGGACCACTAGATCCAAAGACTCACTGGGATGTAGAAGATGTCTACCATATTTGGTCAAGGAACCATCTGCATCCTCAAAGAACCTATTTAACCCCGTAAGAGCCGGATCCAAATCCTCAATGCATAGAGAGTCAACCACCCTATTGGGAAGGGGAGTTTGTGTCATTTGAGTCCTGGCATTTAGGTCCTCGAGGAGGAGAGATGTAGATTCAATTCCCTAACCTAAGCTTTGCCTTAACCATGAGCAAACTCAATAGAGTTGTTTATTAGTTCTCATGAAAATTGCTCCCTACAAGCTTATCCTTGAAGTTCTCTGACTCAAAATTAGCTATTTGTTATAAGAATGATTCTATGATAAAGCAGATGAAGTTTGCATAGTGATAGAATATCTTTAAGTGAAAAAGGCAGTGACATCATAATTATGTAAATACCACCTTTAAATGCAAAAAATAACAACAAAATCTTGACATTCGTCTTCCCTTCCCATTCAAAATTGATAGTTTTTGCAAAACCAACTAAAAGTATAGAAAATCTTCTTAAAAGAATATCCAGATCTCAAACATATAAGTTGGGTTCTAAGAGATGAGCAAACACAAAGGTTAAATAAAATGAAAATTCTTGAAATATTTGATATCTTGACACTCGTATAGACATATCTTCATCTGGAAGTTATCCAAAACATTCTTAAATATTATGGGAAACAAAGTTTCCATATCAAATGTTGAAATATCAACATATTAATAAATGAAAATCATAACAAGTTTTTTTCATTTCTTTTGCTGTATATCCACCTGACTGACTAACAAAGGAGAAACTGAATTGAATGCCAAAACTTCAAAATAAAATACAACTATATAAAGTCTCATAGGCTAAACCAAAACTAATGCTAAAACGTATGCCTGAATGGTAATTACAGTTCTAGGAGGGGAAAGCTGTGTGCTGCTTCAACTGTAAGTCATAGGAGTCCTAAATAAGTATTTCCTCTCTATAAAATCTGTATATATTATTATAAACTACTCTTTCACAAAAATTATATTAAATTTTTTCAATAACTTGAATATTTTTCTGGAACATGTTTTTTGAATTTTTCCCATATTTGTGGCCCGACATTGAGACCAATTGTACAAAAGTTGATATCTTCTAAAAAATTGATTCGTCATTTTTATTTTCATAATTCAAATTAAGGGCGAGATTTTTTACTCAAACAGCTTAGAGCTACATTAAAGAGTGCAAAAAACAATCTAGAGGAGCCCTCCAAATCTGCTCACTGCTTCTAGCCCTAGCTCAAGCTTAGTTGCATCTAGTAACACCAAAGATATATATATTAAAATGATATTGTAATATTGATATAATGGCCATCTTGGTAATTAGAAACTTCCTTATATGTCTCTCATCTTTAGTTAGTTTTAAGGAGCTTCCGTTTTGTCTTATGTGTTTCTATTCTTGATCATTCCCGTCATGGAAAGATCATCTTGTATTCTCTATTTAAGGAGCCTTCGTCTCCTTTGTTAATATTAAATATCTCAATCAATTACCTTTTTTTTTGCAAATTTTTAGAATTCGTAGTTTTATTCCTAGAATCAAATTCCAGAAGTTTTTAACAACTTTTTATGAAAAATCGTAAAGTTATCCCACAAGTTTCTTGGAAAGTTTTAGAAGAGTTTTTTTACCATTTTTTTAATAAAAATCAAAATTTTTGCAAGGGTTATCTAAAGGGTTTGATTTTTTTTTCTGAACCTGCTGCTGCGCAAATTTTTCTCTGGCATTCTTTTTGACCAACTCACGTCTGCCAGTGTCATGACTGTCTGAGTTCATGGCTTGTGTTTTTCGGTCTGGAAATTGCAAATTTTTTATAGATAAGTTTTTTTGAAGCTGATCTCAATGTCTCTAGATAAGGAGAGGGATAGCTTTGTTACCCAACATCATGTTGGAAGGATTATGGTAAACTTGGTCATATCCAAAAGTTTAATGTTTCTGGGTTCTGCCCATGTGACTTGCAGGGAGACGTCTATTCCTCCCATTACTTTAATGTTTCTACGGTTGTCTAAGTTATTATAATTTGGTAAGGACTTACATTCAAAAAAAAAAGTTATGCAACACCGGGGAGGGTCTCAGCAGCAGGCTTATGTCGTAGAGCGTTCTGACGAGAAGGTGCAGCCTTCTATGTATTCATGACCGAATGACCTGCAGATTATGTCAAGTCTTCTGTTGGGTAGTTAGAAGGATGGCCATTAAGAGAGGGTATTAAAATAATATTGTAATATTGATATAATGGTCATCTTAGTTGGTATTTAGAAACTTTATTTTATGTCTTTCTTCTTTGGTTAGTTTTAGAAAGTTTCATTTCTGTCTTTCGTGTTTCTATTCTCGATTGTTTTTGTTATGGAAAGATCATCTTGTATTCTCTATTTAAGGAGCCTTCATCTCCTTTGTTAATATTAAATATCTCAATCAATTATCATTTCAATATAGACCATAAAAATTAGTGATAAATGTATGATACAATCAGAGACATACCTTGCAAAGCTTCAGGTGAGTGAAATTTAGAGTGAAACCACTTGCGATAAACTCCCTCCCTTGATCTTGCTTTGTGCTTTCTTGAGGATGAGGGTTCAGCAGCAGTAATATTCTTAACTTCACTACTTTCCTGCTGTGAAGAACAAGACTGCACCTTCTGACATTTGATAGATTTGTGTGCAAGAAAAGACTTAGTCACACTTGTAGCAGTCACAGAAGAAGACTCACGGAAAACTGAAGATCCTACATTAGTATGCATCCCCTCACAGTTCTGTGAAATTTGCATAAGCAACAATGAAAAATTAGAAACCTGACCGCTAGGGTTCAATCCTCAGATCTGATGCAGTGCCCACACTAAGACACCTTAACAACAAAAAAATCTGTAATGTGTGTGCTTAAAGGAATTACCAGATGAAACAGGATTACTTTTAACTTGCTCACCATACATATGAAGATCTTTGTATTCATAACCTAGTACATTACATCTTAAAAGCAATTAAAAAATGCTTCGGGAATTTATTTCAGAATGAAATACCAGCCAGATCCAATATTTTAGACCAAAAAAATATGATGGGTGGTGCAAGCGTTTTTTATTGCAAGCCCATTCAATGTCTGAGAAAAATAAGAACCCAACTGCTAGGATTCAAGTCCCAGAGTTGAAGTAAGACCCACCAAAAAACAGTGCAAGGTGTGTAACTTAAATGAAGTAGAAAACATAACAAATGTCACTTGACACACCAACTATACAAAAATATGGAGAACATTTACATGCACTTAAGCAGATACTTGCATTTTTAACCTAACACATAAAGTTTTAAGCCGAAACAACTTATTTCACAACTAGAAACCCACATGAATGTCTTCTAAACAGCTTTAATATAATCTGATAGGCACTACGAAGACCTTGAGACTTAGTCACTCAATCCAGCCTGTTAATAGTAAAAGAAGGCATCATCGGGCTTTTGTAGTTAAATGTTGTAAAGTAGGATTGATAATGGTAGAGCCTACAGCACAAGAAGTGTATTTTCTCTCACATAAGCACAAGAGTAAAAGATCCTTTTGTCCTATAGCATGTTAAACCCCATCTCATCATTGGAACCTGGCTGTTAGGTTCAACTCCCAGGCTAATGTTTTATATACACAGTGAAAGAGAAAAAACTAGAAGCCTGACTGTTATGGTTTGATTGTAGAGCAATTTTTTTTATTTATACTGTGAAAAATTAGAAAACTAGTTTTCAAGGTTCCACTCTCAGATCTGGTAGTTTTTCTACTGCAAAAAAAAAAACCTGATCACCACAGTTCAGTTCTTGGAGCCTTACATGTCATATAAAAATGCATGTCTATACAGGATAAAGGTAATTTTTAAGGTCATAGTCTTATTTGCAGACCAATTTGGCATATAAGACCTCTCATGTGTAAACAAGGAGATTTTCACTTTACCTTTAACTTTTAACGTCTTGTACTCCATAGGTTTCAACCTCATGACCAAGCCCATGAGCAATGCCAGCTCAGCTAATCCACCTACACTAGTAATACTCTGTAAAAATAGGAACCTCAATGTTATGGTAGGGTTCGATTCTCCAGGATAACCTTTTTTGGCAGTGAAATAAAAAAACCTAGAGGTGGTTCCATTTGGGCAAACATGAAAACTTAAAATCTGCACCTGAAAAATAGGACCTGCAAAATCTGTAGGAGAAAAATTTATGCAGGTACTGGAGAAGGGGCTGGAGGTTTCACATACTATTACACCATAATGTTTATTAGGGATTCACGTTTAACTTTAGTGGTCCTACGAACATTTTAAGGCTCTAAGTGCTATAAGCCATAAAGTTTAGCTTTTTAAATTAATATGACTTACCATATTATCAGGGCAAGGTGATTATTGATTAGTAAAATTTATTATGCAGTTTAACTTATTTAATATTTAAATCACCATTCACCAAAAATAGTTATTTCGTAAAAGTTTGTTACCTAATCCTATGAATGGATATGATATCCAATAGTAATACCTATAATTACGGGATCCCTATGTCGGTAATGAAAATATTGAAGAACATAGAAGAAAGTAATATCATATTCACAGAAGGCACATGGCAAAGTGATAACTTTGAGACCATTGTGGGAAGAACGAAAGAAAGGATATACTATAAGCTAGGATTGGGTCTCTAATTGTATTGAATTCATGTAAGTTGTCTTATTACTAAATGATGTTGCTGTGGGGTTTTCTACAAAAAGGTTTGCCCCACCATATATCTAGTTTACTATGATATTTTTGTTCTGCAAATTCTATAATCATTCCTGTTTAATTGATTGTCAAGGCCTTAAAGCGCAGATCCTAGGTTTCTGACATAGCATTTATTTGGCCCATTTTTTACCTTGAAAATTTTTGTACTTTTTGCACCAAATTAACTAGCGTCATTATGCATCAAGTAGTGATGTCATATTGGCCTTGATCATGTTGGCAGGTGCTATCATGCGGAATAGTAAGAAATAGTCAACTTTTGTTTTCTCGTCAACAGAAGTTGAATATAGAAGTGCAACACAAACTGAATATAGAACTGCAACAAAAGCAACAAACAAAACAACATGGCTTAAAAGATGACTGGATACGTATGGGTACTACTCACAAGTACAACTTTTTATGCAATAGCCTAAGTTGTATAGAGAACAAAGCACACTAAAGTCATGTGCGCTAAATTCAAGAAGAGGTTATTAATGGCCAGATTACTCTACAATTCTACCAACCTGATGATCAGGTGATAGATATTTGTACAAAACCTCTCTGCAAGGCCAAATCTTGTAGATTCAATACAATCCTAGGCCTTAAGGAGTCGCTACTGAATGCAGTGTAGATGATTTGATGTATCTTTCCCCATGTACTTCCTTCTTCCATTGTAAAGCATTATAAAATTATTGCATGTAATTATTGTAACATGGACCAAAGGAAGGATTATGAGTGTATGTTTTATGGATACTCGTTATTTTATAAAATACTCCAAAAATATAGGTTAATCCTCTTTGCATTAATCAGGGCAAGTGTAGGATGTTCTCAATAGATAGGTGATCCCATGGCATGCTAGTTGAGTTTGTTATTGTTTGTAGCTTCAGTCGTATGATCATTAGAATACATATAATACATGTTGATTAATAATATAATATATATGTTATATTATTATTAATCATTTGAAATTTAATATTCAATATTAAATTATTATATTATTCTTAATTAATAATTGATTGATGAAACATTATAAGATTGATTAAATTATAATTAATGGGAAGAGGCATGTCCTTTCTTATAAATAATAATGAATAGACATGTCCCATGAAGGGACATGTCTCTCCTAGCCTCATTCCCAATATAAATGAAAGAGAGATTGTTGCATTTGGAAAAGACATACAACATAGAGTGCTGTTACATTTGCAGCTATCCTAGAGCTTAACATCGTATCAGAGTCAAACTGCAAATGTAAGAGAGTAGTTTGTTGATGGTGAATGTGTGACTGCCTCAGAAAATACAGTCTCAGTACAGAGACCATATCTCACAAATCCACCGTTGGATTTTTTTGCATTTTGGATATGTTGGTGAAAAACAAATTTTTAAGAATCTCACCAGAGCGATTGGAGAGAAAGTGTGGGGTTCAAAAGTTATGACAGATTGTGTACGGGTCTATGTGAAATTCTTGAAAGCGGCTTTCATTAAAGAGATATATTAATTTGTTATGATCGTGGTCAAGCATTAACAAAGAAGAATGTATTCAAGGAAGTGTATCTCTTTCTATAAAGAAAGAATTAATTATAGAGTGTCACCTCTCTTGGAGCAATCAATTCATTTCACAAGAAGACATGAGTATTGTTCAGCGATATAAGAGTGGGAATTGTACATTGTGGGGTAAATAATAACAATTATTACATTTCCATTTGAACCATCCTTAGGGGAGAGTAAGAAAATAGTGATCATCCACTCTAGGATGTCACTCTGCATGAAGTTCATAGACATGGCTAGCACGAACAACATTATGATCTCCTGTAGCGTGTCCGCCGCAAACTACTTCAAATTTTGATGAAAGTTGATATTTCCTATATGAGCTCACCTTACAAAAGGAAATATTTGAAACTTAAGATAAGTATTCCATGTTTTATTAATGCACATGAATTATTGAGTTTGAAATTTATGCTATAATATTGGCTAGTAAAATCTTGTATGCTTCTATCTTTGGTATTTCCGTATGAGATAGTTTAGTTTATAAGCTATTTGTAATCTCTCTGACATACCTTCAAGACAGAAGCACAAGAAATTGTTTTCAGAGGGAGTCTGACTCTTCAAAGGTAACTTTGGACGAGGAGCTAAGAAGATTTATATCAAACTCAGAGGGAGTCTGACAATTCATCTTAAACAATCTTAGATGATCAACAGACTGATATCTGCTCAATGAGTTCTTCTCTATGAGAGAAGTTCGAGGTGAAATCCCTTGTTTTCACCCTCTGCGCTAAGGCATTATGGATGTCGTGTGTGACTCCATATTTTTAATGGGCTTGCCCCCTTGTACATCATGAGGAAGTGATGACTTCCAAATGATTATCACTTGTATTTGTAAGAGTTATTGAAAGGTGACGATCTTATAATAACTTGACCTTCTATTGTGATAGACATCTTGTGATGGCTAAAACAGATCATAATAGATAGAACTTGTGGATAGAATCGTCGATTGAGGCAATCCACATTAAAGCTTGAGAAGCTTGTGGATAGAATCGTCGATTGAGGAAATCCACCCGAGAACTTGTGGATAGAATCATCGATGGAGGCAATCCACTCTAAAGCTCGTGAGTTTGTGGATAGAATCGCCGATGGAGGCAATCCAATCTAAAACTCGTGAGTTTGTGGAGAATCGCCGATGGAGGCAATCCACATGAGAGTTTGTGGATAGAATCACCGATGTAGGAAATCCACTATAAAGCTCGTGAGTTTGTGGATAGAATCGCCGATGGAGGCAATCCACCTGAGAGCTAGTGGATAGAATCGTCGATGCAGGCAATCCATCTGAGAGCTTGTGGATAGAATCGTCGATGTAGGCAATCCACATCTTGAGACTATGTTTCTATTGATTACATCATGAGGATGATGCTTTTATTGCTTACATCATATGACTGATGTTGTCAAGTGTCATATAAGTGTCGACATTGGATTGATTTATCCTCCCTAGCTAAGAGGGAGGGTTGATGTTTTGTATAGCTATGGTGAGGGTCATAAGTGTTGACACAGGAGACCACTACACATTATGTTTGATCATCCTCCCTAGCTAAGAGGGAGTGTTAATGTTTGTAGCTTCAGTCGTATGATCATTGAAATACATATAATATATGTTGATTAATAATATAATATATATGTTATATTATTATTAATCATATGAAATTTAATATTCAATATTAAATTATTATATTATTCTTAATTAATAACTGATTGATGAAACATTATAAGATTGTTTAAATTATAATTAATGGGAAGAGGCATATCCTTTCTTATAAATAATAATGAATAGACATGTCCCACGAAGGGACATGTCTCTCCTAGCCTCATTCCCAATATAAATGAAAGAGAGATTGTTGCATTTGGAAAAGACATACAACATAGAGTGTTATTACATTTGCAACTATCCTAGAACTTAACAGAGCTGAAATAGAGTGTCTTCGTTCCTTTTTCAAAGAACATAATGAAGACATGTGTTAGGACATAATGTTTATTAGAAATCCAAATTCAATTTTAGTGGTCCACAAACATTTATAAAGGATCTAAGAGTTATAAGGTTTAGCCTTATAAATTAAAATGGCTTGACCATATTATTAGAGAAGATGGTTATTAATGAATAATAAATTGTTAATTAAATTATCACGCGCCAAATACAGTCATTTGGTTAAAGTTGCTACCTAACCTTATGAATAGATGCCATTCATCCAATCCCTATATTCAGGGTTTTCTGTGTGGGTAATGAAAATATTGAAAAACAATGAACATTAAAAAATTAATATTGTATTCACGGAAGCCTCAGGAAGGCATATGGCAGAGTGGTAATTGTGATGCCAATGTAAGAAGGAGAGGAAGGAGATATTGAAAACCGGATTCTTGTGTCGATAATTGTACAATGATGAAATCATGAAAGTTTTCTCATTTGTTTCTAAAAGTTTCCCTAACCAGATTTCTGCGTACTATGTCATTTATCATTCTGTAACTTATATGAGTTTGTTTACGTACATTTTTCACTTGTATTTAAAACAGTGTCATGATGTATTGCTTCATGATTTATTCCTGTCTAAATAATTATCATGACATAAATCTAAGCTAGTTGGTATCAGTTTTTCACAGCCCATGATTTTGTAGATCAAGCTTTTCATGTGTGCATCTTTTGCAATCAACATTTCGAATCACTCTCTGTGATTCATCATCAGAAAGAAGCTTTTGGCAGAAACTGTGTGAATTTTTGCTTCTTCCTGATGATGCATCACGGAGAGTGATTTGAAACGTTGATTGAAAAAAAATGCACACAATTTCTACCAAAAGCTTGATCTAAGAAATCTAAGCTCCTAATTTGCTATCATGTATGATAAGCAAAGAAATCTCCGCATGTTCATCTGCCAAATGGCAGCTATTGGCTGGTATAATTCTTTTTATAATTTCTCCTATAGTTATAAAATGATGTTTTTGTTCTCATTCCTAAATTGGGAAGCCAAGCAGTGGTTTTTAATTGGAATATATGCATATTATCCACTGAATTAAGAAGGCTAGGGTTTGAACCACCCCAAGGCACAATCCCCTGCATCCAGAGAGACCCAGCATTGATAGGAATTGAAATTCATGATATCCGTGGCATAGATTGGTTTTATCCATGGTAGTGAGAAGAATAGAGGCATCCCGCATTGATTGGGTTCAAAAATGGCTGTAAATATATTTTTACATAATAGGGTGGCATTCATCCATGGCAATGCTTGCCCAACGTCAGCTAGGATTAAAAAACAATCAGATCAAGGTAGAGATAAATATCAGAGTCTCAATCGCCTTTTCCCCGTGACAATTAACACCTAAAAGAATTCCAAGCCTAACATTAATTGAGGTCAAAAATGGTTGAAACAGGGTGACGATGATTTTCGTCTACATCATCACATACCTAACATTAATTGGGTTCAAAATTATCAGAGTGGGATAGAAATCTCAGGTGATTTTAACAGCATAAATTGTCCTTGGTGAAGGGCAGCCAATCTCGAAAGCAGAATCGAAGCTCAATTGGCACTCTACCAACCTTTGCCGATCATACAGGTAAGGTTATCTTATGTCGTTTCCCCTCCAAGAAAACCTAGTGCATAGCAATGAAAAGCTGGCACGCTAGGGTTCGATTCCTAAGGCTCAGTGTTTTTGATGATCTAATGTATGTTCAATTTTATAATGATTTCTTATTAGAAACTTGGCAGATATGAAGTTCATTTTCCGGAACCCAATTTTTGGGGGTCGAGAACTAGTGATGTTAATTTTTTTGTTCTGTGAAAAGCAGAAAACCTGAATGTCAGGTTTCAGTTCCCATGCATGACGTTATAAGGAAGAAGACATTAGAGGGAGAAGAGAAGAGAAGAGTATAGCGTACCTGGTAGTAGTAGTTATTGGCGTTGTCGAAGAAGTGAGAACGCGGTGGGAGAGGGCTCATGGGCTCCAGTACCATGTAATGCTGTAGTGGAGGACGCATGGAAGCTTTCTTATTCATTAATGCTGTTGTGCACTCTTTCTTAGACAATCTGAAGGTGGATAATCTGAGCAAGCTGAAGCTGTTCGAGGAAGTAAGGCATCCGACAGCGAAGAAATTTTTGAAAAAGTAATATTTTTGAAACTGTTTTGTATCGGGCCCGTTTGGGGGCTGGAATTAGACTGGAATTGGCATTATCTAATTTCGGGTAATTCCAAATTTTATGTTTGGGTTCATGAATAAAAATGGAATTGGAATTACGAAATTTTCATTTTGCTCCAAAATGGGTATATCAATCTTCCACCTAAATAGGTGGAATTACAATTTCAATTCCAATTCCAATTTTAACAAATGCAAATTTAATATCTCGTTGGATTCGTGACATGATAGATGGGTAAATGTGTGTATGTGTGTATATGTGTATATTTACACAAATGTGTGTATATGTGTGTATACACAAATGTGTGTATACGTGTATATGTGTAAATATATATACACAAATGTGTGTGTATATGTGTAAATATGTATATATACACAAATGTGTATATATGTGTATATGCGTAAATATGTATGTATATGTGTAAATGTGTGTATATGTGTATATATACACAAATATGTGTGTATATGTATATATACACAAATGTGTATATGTGTAAATATGTATATATACATAAATGTGTGTATATGTATATGTTTATGTGTGTATATGTGTAAATATGTATATATAGATAAATGTGTGTATGTATGTATATGTGTAAATGTGTATATGTGTATATATACAAATGTGTGTGTATGTGCATATGTATATATGTGTATATGTGTAAATATGTATATATACACAAATGTGTGTAAATGTGTATATGTGTGTATATGTGTATATATATATATATGCAAATGTGTGTATATGTGTGTATTGTGTATATGTGTAAATATGTATATATACACAAATGTGTGTATGTGTGTGTAGACACACATGTGTGTATGTGTGTATATACACACATGTGTGTGTATATATGTGTGTGTATACACATGTGTGTATGTGTGTATATATACACAAATACACGCCGTATTCAAAAAAATTAAAAAATAAACAATTAAAATTATTTATGCATCTTCTCAGTCATCTTCCGGGTGAACCAAACGGGTCCAGCCCATATTCCGGAAATCATTTCTACGATATGTATCTTCCAGAATTGTAGCATCTTCCAGAATTGACCATATCTTTATTTCTTTTATCTATTTTTTTCTCCTTTTCAATGGTGGCAGCTAAGACCTCCTTTTTTTCCTTTACCCTGTTTGGTTATCAGAATTGGGTGCGGAACTTCCATTTTTTTGCCAAATCCGTCGTTTGGCTCGCTAAAATGTAATTTAGATTTTGGACATCAAACTCCAATTTTGGCACCAAAATGGGCGACACTATCTTCCCACCCAATAGGTGGAATATGATTTCATCTTCTGGGTTTTGAAATTTGAAATGGAAGAAGCTCCGCCAAATGATGGATCTGCATCGGCATGCTCAGGCAATGAGGTTATGGAACAGAGTGCCTGGGAATTGGAACAGGTTTTCAAGAAATTTGATGCGAATGGGGACGGAAAGATCTTTCAATCTTTGTGGTGTTTTTCTAAACATCTACAGTTAAACAGCCCATGACCCTTTTATGCAACTTCAAAAATTTCCATACATTATTCTAAACTCTCCAGTTACTATCAAAGGTTGTCAAAATTAGCTTTACACTTGCATATGCATCTGCTTAAAAGTTTATAAAACCTTTTATCAAATCCATTTTCTTCCTATCTGCGATGATAGCTTTCTTGAGACCACATTTCTGCCAATGTTTGTCAAGCATTTAGTTGAGGGCTTCTAAAGCCTTTTTAACATCTCCATTTTTGTACAAATTATGCGGTCGTGGAAACCCATGAGATCACATTTTATAAGGAATCTTGTGAAAATAGTTCACATGCCTTGTTTGTGCTTACGCATTTTGCATTCATATTTGTTGGGCATTGATGGACATCCAAACCCGATACATACTCACACTGCCACCATAGGCCAAACTAGCATCTTATAAATTTTACACTGTGGAAAACAAAGTGCCTCCCCATTTGTGTCGCCTTGAATTCTCACAGAGTAGAAACCGTACAATTTCTTCTCATTCTTCACCTTCATTCACAAAGGAGAAACCCTAAAATTGGGGATTGAAATTTTAATTAAGGTCGTAAAGTTCAGTAGTTTAGTTATTAAAATATAATTAAGGTCATAAAATTTGGTAGTTTTGTTTTCTAAATACATTTCAATTTCTGATAACAACTCTTCTCTGACATCGATATACACATTTTAGAAATCAATACTCGCATTAGAAATAGCTGGCAGACGGAGGTGAAATCCAGTGTCATCATCTATTGCGCTGACGTTGTGGCTAACTTCCTAGTTTCAATTCTAATTTTGAAATTGGCAACCAAACACAAAAGATGGGTTGTCTTTGTCATCTTTCGGGTCAACCAAATGGTCCAAACTATCTTATGAATACACAAAACCGAAATTTCAAAGCCTTATTTTGAGATAATCATATTTTGAATCAAATTCTAATTTCTCAACCAAACGGGGCCTTAAGAGCTAAAGAATTATTGAATTGAATTCAAGGATTTTAATGACGTACACGAGACCAAACCGTCTAAGGAACTACAAAATCATAGCCTTAAGTTAGCTCCAAATTTCTTTATATGTCTAACTTCTTACTATGAATCTTGACAATCAAATTAGCAGTTTGGTGGATCTTATCCTCCCTAAATAAATTATGCATGTTGTCATCCTTCGAAATGGTTTCGTATCGAGCCTAGATGTCATCATACGTCATGCACTCCCTCACAAAGTGTCATTCAGTTTCAACCGCACCTGTCTCGCAAAACCTGAAATCCTTTCTTCCCACTCTTCTTTGGATCTTTTCCATCTACCTGTCTCGCATTTGAGATAATGAGAACCCTTCTCACATCTGAGATGTTGAGAACCCATCCTCAATTGAACCACTAACAACCTATCTTTCCCTTTAATAGTTGCCCCTAGGTAAGCCTTATCACCATGTTCCCGGGTAGGGTTGAACACTTTGATGTAATGAGTCTTTTTTCGACCCATGTTATTAATCCACGTGACAATCTATAATTTTTCTATGACAAACATTTTTATTTCCACATTGGTATTAGGACATTCTTGTAACTTGATGTTCCACTTACTCAACCACTTCATATTTTGTTTCATCCATCTTTTCTTCTTATGGTCCAAGCCCTCTTTCGTCACAATTTTGGGTCATCATTGGTTATTCATGTTTCCAAGTTTTTTTAAATAACTCATTAGCTGAGTTATCGTTGTTGCCTCCAATAGGAAAATACTTGTTTTCGCTAATAGAATTTCATATGGCACCGAAATTTTAAAGTTTCATCTAGATTTTGTAAAATTAGGGGATAAAAAGTAGTTTGTAAAAAATTAAAAATTTAATTATTTTGTGAAAAAATTAAATGATTTAAGAAAAACAATTAGAAATGATACTAAAATTTATCTGTGAAATTATAAAATATTTGGACTACGACTCATTAACTATCAACCCAAAACAAAATTGTGAAATTTAAAAATTTTGATCAATGATTAAAATACATTTTTTATTTATTTTTAATAAGTTTTTAATTTACTTTTAATATTTTTTAAATTTTATAAAAAAAATTAATGAGATTTTGAAATAATCTATTTGGAAGTTTCCTTAAGAATTGAATTTTAGGAGGTTCTTGTAATAGAATCTAATATTTCATATTCAATAATTTGTTTATTATTCTTATGTGGAGAGGCATCATATAATTCTATTATTGACATTGAAAACCCGTGTATAAAAATATCTCCACCGAATCATAAAATTTTCACCATTAGTTTTTGATTACGGTAAAAACAGGTTTTGAAGGGACCCCGAAACCCTTTTACAAAAGAGAGAAGAGAAAGGCATTAAAACCCAGAGAACAACAGGCTACCCCAAGGAAGGAAGCGGGCTACAAAGGGACAAATCCCAGATTTAACAATAGGCAGTAACAAAGCAAAAAACAAAAACAGATGCTGGAAGGAAAACAGAGAGAAAAGCCGCCAGCACCGAGATCAAGACAGAGTCTTCAGGAAGCTCTCAGATTCCTCCAGCTGAGTCTTCATAGTTTTCACATTGTCTTTCAGCTTCTAAATTTCTGGATCCTCAACCTTCTGCTTCTTTGACCTAGTGCGAGTGCCAAGTCCCATCTGTTGGGAAGGATCAGAAAGTTCAATGGTATCTTTGTTTCCTTCCAGCCAGTTTCTCAGAGACATCAAATTCTCCATAGTAGACCTCATTCTTGTGTTCACCAGAGTAAGCAGATGTTTTAGCATTTCCTCATTCCCGCTTATTTTCTTATGGACAGGTATCATGGCTATCTCGATAGCTTTCTTAATTTTTCATCAATTTTAGAACCGTGATCATGTACAGGGACATTGACATTTTGAGGAAACTCCTTTCTGAGAATAGTCATAGTTTCCTCAATCATAGAGCTCTTATTTTCCATTTTGATACATCTATTCTTAAGTTCAACCAAATCACTCTGCACCCATTTGTCCAAATTGTA
>MU213512.1:268839-288946 GCA_018584345.1 Thuja plicata
CTTGATCTCTTCCTGTTTGATACTTTTAGCCTTGAATATGTCCCCAAAGACTTCCTTATTCCAAGTTTTAACATTTTTTTTAACATTACTCAACTTTTTAGCTATCCTATACATGGCAGTGCCTTCCCGATTATAATTCCACCATTTAGAAATACAGTCTTTTAGGTTAGGGTGGGCTAACCACATCTTCTCAAAGCGAAATGGGATATTCTTTTTTCCATTCAAGATATTAGCATTGAAGATTGTAGGGAAATGGTCAGAACCAATCCTAATAGAAGAAGATAAAGAGCAAGAAAATTTAGAGAGCCAATCAAGAGAAAGGAGAGATCTGTCAAGTTTCACTTGTATGAGATCAGCACTAGTCCTTCTATTCGACCACGTATAGGAAATACCTTCCAGCTCCATATCAAAGAAAGATTGATCATTAATATACTCCATGAGATCCATTCTACTATCAACTTGAGAAAGAGCACCACCCATTTTATCATCAACCAGCAGGGGAGTATTAAAGTCCCCCATCACCATCCAGCTGATTGCCTGGAAATTATTCCTAATTTCTTTAAGTCTTTTCCAAAATCTGAGCCTTCCACATTTTGTATTAGGGGCATAGATGTTCATGAGGTTCCAAGAACAATCCAATTTAAGATGTTTGACACAAATAAGGATAATGTTCTTCTCAACATGAAGCTTCTTACAATTTACAATAGCATTGTTCCAGAAAATCACAACACCACCAGAGGCACCATCAGAGTCACTGCCAATACTACTACCATTCTTAAAAGGGTTAAGTTTCTCAACTTTCTCTCTAGACATTTTAGTTTCCTGGATAAGAATAATATCAGGGTTTGTGTCTCTTACCAAATTTCTAAGAACATATTGTTTATGAGGACTATTTAGACCTCTTATATTCCAAGATATAATCTTCATTTAATGGATTGGGGAGAAAATCTCAGTGATAGTAAATTTTTTACCATCCACAATACTCTATTTTGCTTCTAGCTCTCTCATAGCTTTATGAGAAGGTCTACCTCTTCCTCCCTAGGGCGATCCTACATCTGCTTTCTTCCTTCTAGTCTGGACTCCCCCAAGAGGGGTTATATCTGCCTTTTTCCCTGATTCTTGAACTTTTAGATTCAGTCCTCCTTTCTTAGAGGGTTTTTTGTCTTTCTTATTATTTTTCACCTCAGACCATAGAGATTCCTGCTTTTCCGAAGTAGGAGACAAATCATCAAAACTTTCTTTTTGGTTATCCTCCTCACTGACTTCAAACCAGCACTTGCTACTGTTTCCATTAATAGTAGATATCACCTGCTCATTCACTAAAGGTGAAGGTCCCAATTTGTCCACAACTATTACTCCCTGTCCATTTGTTTCAGGGAAGCAACCATTCTCATTTTCTTGTTCTATTCTTGGGACTTGTGGCTCCTTTTCACCACAAACTTCCAGAGGAGCATTTTGGGGTTGGAGTTCCTTCTCCCTATACCTGGCCAGAGGGCTTTGATAAGCAGGTAAGGAGTCATCCACTTTTCTCTCTTGATCTGTTGTATATGGGTTCTCCTGCTCCAGGATCTGAGGTAAATCCTTATCAACTGATGTCTGAAAAATACCTTCCTCTGGCTGATTTGTTAGTTCAACATTTTGGTCTTCTTTTGATTTATTCTCTTCTAATACATTCTGGGGGATTGGAAGAGAGGGAGAAGAGCCATTTTTCTCTCTCCAAACAACTCTTGATTCTTTCTTTTTAGACTTAACAGAAGGTTTAAGAGGGCATTGTTTTGCCCAATCCCCAAATTTTTTGCAGGTGAAGCAAGCAAATGGGATTGATTCAAACTCCACAACTTGATTATAAGTACCTAGCTTTGAGTTAATTGAAATAACTTCCGGGAGATCAGTCTTTTGATTAATGTTGACACAGATTCTTGCATATACTAATCTAGTCTTTGCAGCTGTCATTGGGTCAATAGATAAGAGCTCCCCAAACGAATGAGCCAATCCCAAAAAAACATCTTCATGCCAGTATTCCAGAGGAAGACCCTGGAAACGAACCCACACTGGGGCTGATTCGAACATATCCATATTAAGATCAAGATTTGCCCCCCATTTCTGAAGAGCCAAAGATGATTTACCAAACATCCAAGGACCCCCACACAGAACTACAGAAAGGTCTTCAGAACTAGAAAACTCAAAAGTAAAGAAACCTTTTGGTAAGGCAGCTATGTCAACTTGGCCTTTTAATCTCCATTTCCTTGCTGCATAAACCCTTACAGTATCAATATTAGGTCTTGGGCCCATGAACTTTCCTATTAGCGTATTTTTCATTGAAGCTACTGTATGATCAACTAGTGAGTCAGAAGGGAGATGCTAAATATTCCCTTCGCAGGGTCCGATGTATTGTCAACAAGGGGAAAAGAAGATTTCCCAGTAGGTTTCACACCAAAAATAGAGGTCCAGCTTCCATTAATAGTATTTTTAAATAAAGGTTGACCATGTTTTGCTTTAGAAGACTTACCAACACCTTTCGTTATCTTTGGAGCATCTTCACTGATTTTGAATCTCGACAGAGGAGTGTCCTCCCTTGTCTCTTTTGTGGAGCTCTCCACTGCTACATCTTTTACCTTTTCCTGAATCACTGGCATGGAAAAAGTCAGAGCGTTTCCAGAGGTCTCTTTTCCGCTCATGTCATAGTTCAAAAAGTCCCTTTTGCCACCTTCTCGGGGACGATTCTGATATGGGTCTTTATCCCCTTCTGCATCCTTCTCTCCTCCCTTGGTAATCTTGTTGTTGTCACCTAGATTCGTCTGCAATCCTCCTCCAGCAAGTTTCCCGCCCAAAGGGGAATTTGAATTCCTTCCAGCCGCTCGCTCTCCTCATCTCCTCTCCATAATGTAATTTACTCAACTTGCTTGGGTTCACCATTAGTTATGTGAAGTGATCAATAAGTAATTTATTAAAAAATGCATCCACATAATGAATATTTTTTTTATATATTATTTTAAAAAATTAATGACCTTGGCATAGTCACTCATGAAATTTGTTATTGAAGAACGCAAATAAATGTAGTTATGTTGGTGAATGAAGCTACGAGAAAAGCTATATGAGATACAACCTCAATGCAAATAAAATCTCTCTTCATCCACTAAAGAGAATCATTAATTATATACTATTTAGAAAAGAAGTGTGTAGCTACAAAACTCTTATTTAAAAATTTTGCACTAGTATTTTAAGGAATGCATGATCTAAAAGATGATTATCTTGGAAAACATTGCATAATCAAGTATCAATGGTGATATAGGACAACTATAATGCATGTGATGCATGCCTAACAAGTAAAATTTTGATATTTATATAGGGGGGTCATCTTGTGGTGTAAAGGTTAAGTGGTTGCATTGTTAATGGTGCAACCACAATTCAAATCCCCACTTGACCTAAACAAAAGGTGTTAATGTCATTTTACACCCACCTTCATTAGGTTGGTGTACTCGCGGGCTATAATGCCTTGTTCAATTATTGTGATCGTAGGTCTGTTGGTCCCACTGAGAGGGGAGTCAATCAGACAAAATAAACTTAAACACTTAAGACTGAACTCATTGATTCACTCGGTAATGCTGAATACAGTAAATAATCAATTTACCAAATAACGCAATAACATAAGCAACAATACATCTCATATATGTAAATCAATCATTCAAACTTAGCAACATCACTTAGTTGACACATGATTTAACGAGGAAACCCAATTTGGGAAAAACCTTTGTGGGAATTGTAACCTACAATAAAAATGTACCCTTCTAAAGTACACTCGATTAAGAACTTTTCATGTTAAAGATTACAAACACATTTGCTAAATGTGACCCTGTTAGGAGATTTACCTCATATCTGTTATGATCTTCACCCTGTTAGGAGTGGCTTTGTTAGAGGTATTTATACACTCTTTTGGAATGCCGCGTAAGTTTATATTTTACAAATAGGGTGGTTAAATCTGAGTCAGTTAAGAGATTTCTCTGTTACAAATATTAATAAGCAACAATAAACTTTGATCTGTAAATATAGCAACTACCTTTGCTTGTATTAGAATCTTTATGCTCAATTGAATACTGACATCACATACTCCATTTATCTCTTTCTCAGACTGTAGATTCTTCAATCTCTTTTTCTCTGTTCTTCTCAGTAAATATTTCTCTTCAACTTCTTCTTCTTCTTTGTTCAATTCGCCAACCTCATTACACTTTGTATATTTCTCATCCTTTATATAGACATATTTTTGCCTCTTAATCTCCTTAATTTGATTTTCCTTCATTTGCGCTCAGTCGTTCGATCATCTTCTTCATATTTCACAACTCGGTAAACCATCTCACTTTTACCTTGAAACTTGTACTTTTCTTGAAATTCTCATAATTATGTTTAACCGCTTGATCTTCACCTTAGATCTTCACATTGAATTTTCTAGTTCGTAGATCTTGTAACAAACTTCATTTAATTCATTTCCTCATTCAGCTCATCATCGCTTTGCTTTGAATTCGATTTTATTATCATTTAATATCAGTATATTGTACTCGGTAAAACTTGCTGTGCAACTTGGTAACTAACTTCATTCACTACTCAATGTCTATCTCATCTTCGGTGCTCGGTAATTGTAGCTGACTCACATAACATTCTACCGACTGACTTAGTCTAGCTCGGTAAAGTAACTCTTTTAGTCCTAACTTTATTCATTGCAATTCTTGACTTGATCAATTAAATGTACCAATTTAATAACATCAAATATATAATAGAAAACAACTATATCATCATTACCTCAACATTGTCTAATTTGTATTTGTCACCCATTTAACTTCTCCTCTTAATATATGGTAACATATTAAAAATAAATTAATCAATTGCTTGACATCAATGAAAAAACAACAACGGATCTAACCATTTCTACAATCATGATACTTGGCATCACTCGGTCTTCATCATCTCCATCAGATATTTATCAGTTAATCAACAAGGTCAATATTACCGACAAAAAAATGATATAGCTGTCAATATTCAACTGTGTAGTTTTCAAGTCAAACTTATTGGTGTATGCTTTATGAGAAGTGGTTCACAAGGACCCATCCATCTTGAGAATGAATGGAACAATTGACACTCATTACACCGAGGTGATGCTCACAAAGAGGAAGCATTGGGCTTTCTCAGGGGTCACCCATCTTAGTATTACTCCAACTCAAGCACACTTAGCCCTGGCATTTCCTTTAAGGTTAAGCCTTCTTTGCTTGCAACCCCATTTGTAAATCTATTATCAAGTGTCGTGCCTTATGAACAATTCATTATATAGCCCCTTTAGCTCATTGACTGATAAGTAGGATATATTTTCCACAACAAGTCAAACTTTGATATTGCTATCAAGATTCAACTATTTTCATGTCAAACTCATCGAACCATGTTTCATGAGTAGTGGTTCACAAGAACTAATATCTCACAGTTTTGAATGGAAAATTTGGCACTGATTGCATCTAAGTGATGCTTATAGAGGTGAATCATTGGGCCTTCTTGAGAGGTCACCCATCCTAGTACTACTTCAACTCAAGCATGCTTAACTATGGAGTTTCCTCCAAGGTTACATTTGTTTTTATTGCAACCTCATTTGCAAATCTTTCAGCAAGTGTTGTGCCTTATGAACCATTCATTGTAGACCCCCTTTAGCTCATTAATTGATAAGTAGGAGATATTTTCTACAACAAGTCAAATTTTGATATTGCTACCAAGATTCAAAAGTGTAGATTCCAAGTCAAACTCATTGACCCATGTGTAGCATCCTAAATTGTAAGCTGTAAATTTGTTTATCTTTGTTAGGCCACATTTTAGTGTTCAAGGCTTCTATGCATTAATTAGATTTTTTGTTACACATTTAATTAATAAATATTTAAATATTTGTCCTCTATTAACTTAATTTACATGAGGGACCTTAATTATAGGTTTGACCCCTTTAATTTTTTGAATTATTTATCACCTCTTGTATACATAGGGCCTATTTTAATATGGGTGGCCTTTTGTGTATATTATAAATTCAAACCTTGATTTTGTGCACACTTTTGGTATCCACATACCCCCATTGACTCTTGATTTAATTTTGAGTCCAAATTGGCTGGAACTAGGCACCCCATAAGGCATGAGGCGAGATAGGTTGCCTTGCACCTCGAGAGACACACCATTCCACTTAAAGGTGGCCCAAAATTAAATTGGAGAAAGGTCTTGGGTTTTTAGAAGGGTATTCAAATCCTTGTCAGCCCTCTTCAAGTTTTGAGCTTTGAAATGGATTAGAGAGGTATATAAGCAGTGTTACCTCCCTTATTATGAGATACATCCATTATCATCACATCCCCACTTAATCCAAGACTTAAATCAAGCAATTCAAGAGAAATAAATTATATCAAGACATCAAGGCAATATACTCACATTGATTTTCAAGAATCAAGCATGGAAGACTAGGACTAAAGTATAGATCCAAGAATTAGTGAAGGCATCCATAGTCCTCCTACCATAGATCCAAGTTCAATACAACATTTGCAAATATTGCAAGACTCTTCTTGAACAATTCAACACTTGTGAAGGCATAATATGTTATCAAGCCTATATTTCTAACATATTTTTCCTTTCATGCAATTTCAATTCAATTTCAACGTTAATTCGTAAACAGGGGTTTGACCAAGGTAAACCCCTTTTCTTCAACATTTTCTCATTTTTTGTGTGTCGGTGATAGATGGGGAAGCTATGGAAAGTGCTACAAACATATTTGACAAGAAGTTATAAGTGGAAAAATTTTCATCAGAATTTTCTAGGTCTCAGGTGCCTCTTAGGGCCTCTAGCAAGCTAGATCACCTTATACCCTCTAGGTTGCCTTGTTATTGTCATTTCAAACTAAAATTTGGATCACAAGTTAGTCTCTATTTTGAATTTCTAGATTTGGTGTCAAAATTGAGTTTATATTCAATGATCTACCTGTCTACCCCTCTTTTCCATTCTTTCCGTACATTCTTGCAATGCTACTTTACATAGTCATTTTCAACTCCATAGTGAATGAATCCTTGGATCCTCATAAAACTTGAGCCTCGTTATGCCTAGTATATAAACTTTTTGTCTAATGTGTGAGAGTATTTGTGGTGTGAGCTTCCTAGATTTACTTTCATATAAGTAAAATCCCTACACACCACATTTCCTTACATCACATATTTGTGAACACGATGCATCTTACATTTCCTTCATTTCTTATTTGGGTGTCTAGATATGATTTTTATGCATTACATTAATCAATATTTACATCATACCATTGTTGCATTGTATGCATTTAGGTGTCTAGGTTCACCTTATCATATTTTGGTGAACCCAACATCCTTACATCTCCATTTTGATTTGGTGCCTAGACCTTATTTGTATGTGTATCATCAGAAAATGGAAGCACTTCCATTTTGGAATGGTTTAGCCCTTTGAGTAAGTGGTTTGGGGTCATGTCAAGCGCCTTGAATGGGTCTTTGACTTGGATCTAGATTTTCCCCCTGTTTTGCCCCCTTTTCTACTTCTCTCCGGCCTGTTTCTAGCACCTTGATCTGCAGATTTGAAATTCTTGACTTCAAGTTCAAGGTCGACCTTTTGGGTCAAGGTCGACCTCGACCCTGACCCAGGGTCCAATTTTCAAGTTTCTGAGGTTTTCGATTGTCGGACTTCAGAAAAATTTAATTCCCACTCCCGGGTCAGCTATTTCAGTCTTCGAGGCAACGACTCTTGAAATTATATTTAACATAGGTCCACTTATAGGGGTGTAGATCTAATTGGAATTTAATTCTCCTATGTAGGCCTATCTAAAATATTGTGCCCTAGATTGGTATATAAGGAAGCCTTCTCCTCTCATTTTCTCTAATAACAACCATCTAAGCAAGAAAGCTAAGTGTGAAAGATGCAAGAAGAAATTTCATCCATCCAAACTCTATGCATGATCTATTGAAGCAATCATTCAAGCAAATTCAAGCATTTAATTCATCAAGGAGATCCATTGGTAGCCATTGAAGGATTCATGCTCTATGGAGCCCTCTTGTTGAATATTTCTCCATCCACATCCATGCAAGCCTCTTCCTATTCCAAAATCCATTCAAGATTGGTGTTGAAGATCTAAAAGCAATTTATTTGATACATCCTACATTCATTTGGTGCACACATACTTGTGGATCCAAGGATTGAAATCCTCCACAAGGGTTTCTATACAAGCAAGGTGAATTGGTTTATTTGCTTTGTTTATTTATGCAATTTTAATTATACTTTAAGGTTAGTTCCAAAACTGAGGTTTGACCAAGGCAAACCTCTCCTCCCCCCCCCAACAAAAAAAACATTTTTTTTGTAGGTACAGGTACAAGACAACAAATTTAAGAGCAAATTTGGATACCCTTTTCAGCCAAATTTCAGGATCCGCGAACATAATTTTCGTCGGAGCAGTGCAGGTCAAGGTCGACATTTTGGGGTACAATTGCACCCCCACAAAGAGGTCAAGTTCAAATTGACTTAGAAAAGGAAAATATTTATGGGTTTTGTCTGTCTCTGCATTTTTGTTCCAGAGCCGGTTGTAGAATTTCCCGAAACTCAACACAAATATCAGAAAATAGGTTTTTCCAGTTTGTTATATTTTGAGTTTAGTATTTGTCTTCAATTCATTTCAATTAAGGTTTCAATCAACTCCATTACATATTCTTCATCCATTATTCAGGATTGTAAGGATTTCTTCTTTCTTCTTATTTTCGATTGATTGATGCATTTGTGCATTAACCATTTTCTTATGGTTGATCAAAGTGGATATTTCCTTTGTGAAATTTGGGGCTAGGAAGAGAATCTTATCTTCCCTTCAATACCATTTCCAAATCATCACACATATCTCTCCATATTTATCCCTTTCCACATATAATTATAATTATCATATATTTTATCCTTTACATTTTGGTGAACCCGTGATAGACAACTCTTTCTTTTTGGTGTTAGATTTACATTTCATGTTAAATCTTGCATGCATATTAGATTAGCCTTCTTTTATGTTCTTGCATTTAAATTTTCTTAGTTATTTCATTTACATTGCATCGGTGTATGAGCTTTACTACCTCTAGTCCTACCTATAATATCTCGGTTAGAAGAAGTCACAAACTTATGGGTTCCTTTGATCCTGAGTCTTCCTCTCCTTTCCTTAAGATCCTGGATGATAATTTGATCGCTCATGGTTCAAATACTTCTACGGAGCATAACTATTCTAACTCATCTCATGATGAGGATGATGCTTTAAGATTTCCTCCTAAACAAGTCAAAAAATTGTCAACTAAACTTGATAAAATGGGAAATTGGCTTGTTCAAGAAAACCATAATCAAGATTCTATTCAAGTTATAGAGTCTCTTAAGAAAGTCCTTCACGATAGTGATCAAGATGTTAATCCCTTGCGTGGTATTACTCATCTTGTGCATTTAAATGTTAAACCTTTAGCTCAATAAGCTCAATATTTAGGATTTACTCCTCCTAACACTAGTGTGGAACCTTATTCTGTTCCTTTACCTAGAAATCATACTTACACTCCTCCTTTAGTGACTACATCTCTTACACTTTCCAATCCTCTAGCTTCAAATCTTCCACTTCCATCTCTTCCTGTGAGTGTTCCACCGGTGCCTTTACCTACCTCACAACCTTCTTACCATAGTTTTCCTTTTACCTATTCCAATCCTCTTCCAACTGTGGTTCAAAGTGTTCCACCGGTTGTGTCTTCTATTCCCATCGCTTCCTACACTTTTCCTAGTGTTCCTAATGTTCATATGCCTCCTATTTCTTCTAATGATTCCATAATCATTAGTTTGGCTCAAACTATGTCCTCTTTACAACAACAACTTGCATCCTTAACTCAATCCAAGTTAGTATTCCTACTTGTGACATGGGTAGTCCTTTATCCCTAGACATTATTCATGCTCTTGTCCCTCAACAAGCCGATATACCTCGTCTTGAGAATTACAATGGTAAGGGAGATCCTGTCACTCATGTTAAAACATTTCAAATCCTTTGTAGTGACTATGCTCATGACCATAGGATTTTATCCAAGTTGTTTACTAGAACCTTTCATGATAAGGCCTTGCAATGGTATTGTTCCTTGACTCCTTATTCTATTCTTTCTTTTCCAAAACTTGCTAATACCTTTATTCAATAGTTCCAAAATAACATTGGTCTGCAAGTGTCCTTAATTGATTTGATGCATTGTAAACAAAATACCAAAGAAAAACTGATTGAATTTATTGGTAGATTTAAGCATTTGTATGCTCATATTTCTTATATTGTTCCTGATATTGATATTGAGCATATGTTTATTTCAAATGTACAAAATGATATTAGAGATAAGATTTTACTTACTGAATTTACCTCTTTTCAACAACTTTGTGCAACGCTTCATCATTATCAATTACAAGTAAGTCAATTTGAGAGAAACACTCTGATGGATCCTGTTCCATTTGATAAGAGCAATGTTGCTCCTGATCCCAACAAGTTTTAGAAGCCTAACAACTATGTCAAAATCAATAAAAAAGCAAATGCAGTTGCTGATCAAGTTGTTGTCGCATCCCACAATGCCACTTCTACATCCACTACTTCTCATTTAAATCGTACGTTTACTCCTCTTTATGAATCTTATAATTCTATTATGAGTAAATTTTTGACTACTAATATGATTTCTTTGCCTCCTATTCGACCTCTTCTTCCTACTATGATGACATAAAAATCCTTTGATCCCAAATCCTTTTGTCAATACCATCGTCAGAATGGCCATGCTACTGAGAAGTGTTATTGTCTAAAACATAAGGTTCAAGATTTAATTGATTTTAATGCTTTATCTGTTGATAATTTTGATGGTAGTGGGAACAAATCTATCTCTGCTCCTAATCAAAACCTCCAAATCTATACAAACCCTTTGCCTACACATGATACTAATACTATTATTCAGCTATCTTCTGTGGATTTTGTTTATGATTCAAAGATGGATGATCTCAATCATGTTGTTAACCATGTGGAGCATTTTGTTTTGTCTCAACCTATATCTCCACCCCTGCCTCAATCTCAACCTCTTATTCAAGTTCCTCCATCTCAACCTCAACTTCAAATTCAACCTCAACCTAAACCAAAACCTCAATCTAAACCTTCAAAACAACCTAAGGATAAAAGACCTAGGGAACTCTTGATCACCTTTGATGATTCTGAGACTATTAAGGCTCCTGATGGTCCCCTCTACATTTATGCTAGGATTTCTAAGATACCTACGCGTGTTTGTCTTGTTGATCCTACTTTCTTAGTCAAATTCATCACTGAAGAAAATCTTTTTATGAAGAAATTACAATGTGATTATTATGATACATCTGATGTGTGGATCCAAAATTGTAATGGTTTTCTCTATCCATCATTTGGTTCTATTACCTTACCTATTGAACTTTGTGGTAAAGTTGTGGATACTACCTTTGTTGCTGTCCCTAGTTCTGATCAATTTCAAGTTAAGCTTGGTTTGCCTTGGTTGACTGCCACGTGTGTCGTTGCTTCTCCTATCCATAAGTGTATTGAGTTCATTCATGATGAAGAGGCGAAGATGATTAATCATAATTTATATCAACCTTCTAGGCCTAGGGATTGTGCTACCCTTGACTTCTTTTGGCCTTCATTACCTAATTCATGTCCTTCTTGACCCGATAACCTTTTTTTCTCATATCAAGCCTATAAACATTGTAAGATTCTTGAGTTAAGCATGCCTCGGATGGATCTAAATCATGGTCTTTTGCCTACATCTTCTATACCTCCTTTATCCATTACTTCTAGTTATGTTAATCAAGCTCCTAGTATCACTTTTTCAGCCTACTGAGAGTCCTACTAATCCTCCCATAGAACCCGTGAAGGAACCGGTTGTTTTTCCTCCTAGTTCTCAACATATTTCAAACAAGAAAAAATGTAAAAAATTTGCCAATGAACGTCATAATATGCGTCGAGATAACACTAGGGTTCGTGCCTCTGTTCTTCAAAATTCTTTACCTTCTTTTGACCAGCCTATGCCTAATGTGTTGGAGGAATTTAATGTTCATAGTGATGTTAAGATGAATGATTATGATGATTCTATTCGCATCTTAGATTCTATTTTGATTAATATTGATGAAGAAGATACTCTTGATGATCCTATTGATGCTAATGATGAATATGAGACTATTGATCTTCATACTGATTTACCTCATGCTTTCCACACAACTGATAATTACACCTAGTGTCGAATACCGCAATTCTCAAGAGGATCCTTGTTTGGAACTGGCTATTATTCCTACTGTATTTGATATAGTCCCTCTTGTAAGTTTCCCACCTTCCCTAAATGATATAAAATAAGATGGGGAGAGTAGGCTATGCGCTTGATTGGCTTGTCCTTCATGGTAGCCTTTTATGTGTTTGCTTTTTGTATTGTGCTTCTCCTGTAATGTATTTTCTAAATGTTTGTTAGATTCTTTTATATGACCCGTGTTACTTTGTTGGTTGAAGGTGATAAAGGAATCGAACCTGTTTTACAATTCTTCTATATATTGTTTTCATGTTATGTTGTACTTGTTCTATTGTTCGTAAATGTTTTCCTTCTGTAGTCCGCTTGAATTTGCGACATGGTAGCACTGATTCTTTTTGGTCTCCATGTTGTGGTCCACAAAGACTCTTCTTCGTAACTCTTGTGTTTTCTTTCTTCCATTGCGATTGTAGTTCTACTTTCTTTGGGAAATGATGTCAATTCATTTGCAATAATATCATATCTATATATAAATATTATCTTATGATCATACTGACCCCACGGTAGGTAGATCCCTTCTGTGTTCTATGTATGTTTATGTGGTATTTCCCTTGATTTTTCTTCTCTTGGGGGCATCTCATAGTGGAAATGTAATCAATGGAGTTGTTTATGTTTCCGTTAAAGCCATTGCTCCTGTTAAAGTGTTCGCAATGACTTTAACGTGGGGGCATATGCTCTACTCACCTTTTTGCACACACACACTTTCAAAATATTTTCAAAACTTAAAAAAATTTCTCCCTTTATGGATTATAGACTAATCCTTAAAGCATGTATTTTTACCTTATAGGATCTCTCGATCCCTCCAGTTTCAATTAACAATGTTTTGATCCCTTAAGGACAAAAGGTGTCCTTAAGACTAGATCTTTCTATGTTTTGACTTTGCTCTTTTGGAGTAGAATATTCCTAAGGGTAAATCCTTGATTGGTTGACTAGTGAGTAGCCAAATTCACTGGGTGGTTCAACTTCATCTTTCCAAGTGCACTTTTTCCTTGTGTGATTCACAATGGGGCATAGGTTCTCATTGGATGAGTTAATCACACCCTCTCTCTTTTTCTCTTTGACTTGTGATGTCTCTCTTATCGTGATCCTAGGATTGATAAAGACTTAAGTCCATGGGGGCTTGAGGATTCCTTTTTCCCTTTTGATATCACCAAGTTTATATTTTCTTTATGATCTCCTTTACCAAGAGTTTGCATCGAGTCCATACTCTTGCTAGAGTGGGGGCTAAATGTATCGTCAGAAAATGGAAGCACTTTCATTTTGGACTGGTTTATCCCTCTGAGTAAGTGGTTTAGGGTCATTTGAAGTGCCTTGAATGGGTCTTTGACTTGGATCTGGATATTCCCCCTGTTTTGCCCCCTTTTCTACTTCTCTCCGACCTGTTTCTGGCACCCTAATATGCAGATTTGAAGTTCTTGACTTCAGGGTCAAGGTCAACCCCGAACCTGACCTATGTTAAGTTTGACCTTGACCCTGACCTAGGTCAGAGTCAACCTCAACCCTGACCAAGGGTCCAATTTTCAAGTTTCCAGGGTTTCCGGATGTCGGGCTTTGGAAAGATTTAATTCCCGCTTTTGGGTCGGCTATTTCGGTCTTCGAGGCAATGAATCTTGAAATTATATTTAATATGGGTCCACTTATAGGGGTATAGGTCTAATTGGAATTTAATTCTCCTATGTAGGCCTCTCTAAAAGATTGTGCCCTGGATTGGTATATAAGGAAGCCTTCTCTTCTTATTTTCTCTAATAATAGCCATCTAAGCAAGAAAGCTAAGTGTGAAAGATGCAAGAAGAAATTTCATCCATCCAAACTCTATGCATGATCTATTGAAGCAAGAATTCAAGCATTTGAACACATTCAATTTTTCAATTCATCGAGGAGATCCATTGGTAGCCATTGAAGGATTCATGCTCTATGGAGCCCTCTTGTTGAAGATTTCTCCATCCACATCCATGCAAGCCTCTTCCTACTCCAAGATCCATTCAAGATTGTTGATGAAGATCTAAAAAAAATTGATTTGAGACATCCTAAATCCCACATTCTACATTCTACATTCATTTGGTGCATGCATACTTGTGGATCCAAGGATTCGAATCCTCCACAAGGGTTTCTTTACATGCAAGGTGAATTAGTTTTTTGCTTTGTTTATTTATGAAATTTCAATTATACTTTAAGGTTAATTCCAAAACTGGGGTTTGACCAAGGAAAAACTCTCTCCCCAACAAAAAAAACCATTTTTCTTGCAGGTACAGGTACATGACAACGAATTTAAGGGCAGATTTGGATACCCTTTTCGGCCAACTTTCAGGATCCGCGAACAGAATTTCCATCGGAGCAGTGCAGAATGAGGTTGAAATTTTGGGGTGCAATTGTGCCCCTATAAAGAGGTCAAGGTTGACCTGACTTAGAAAAAGAAAATATTTCTAGGTTTTGTTCGTCTCTACATTTCTATTCCAGATTCGGTTGCAAAATTTCCCGAAACTCAACACAGACATCAGAAAATAGGTTTTTCTAGATATGATATATTTTTAGGTTAGTAATTGTCTTCAATTAATTTTAATTAAGGTTTCAATCAACTCCATTACATATTCTTCATCCATTATTCAGGATTGTAAGGCTTTCTTCTTTCTTCTTATTTTTGATCGATTGATGCATTTGTGCATTAGCCATTTTCTTATGGTTAATCAACGTGGATCTTTCCTTTGTGAAATTTGGGGCTAGGAAGAGAATCTTATCTTCCCCTCAATACCATTTCCAAATCATCACACATATCTCTCCATATTTATCCCTTTCCATTAATAATTACAATTATCATATATTTTATCCTTTACAATATGCATTGTCTTGTTACATTTTATGCATTTAGAAACCTTGTCATATAGTGTTTTTTGCTTGGGAAATCACATTTATATGCATTATGTTATATGTGCAAACATGTATTAATTTTTTTATGGTGTATCTTGTTTTATATCAAATTAATGTATATCGATTCCTTCCTTCATTGATCAATTTATTAGTAATTTGCATTATTTAGACATTTCCCTTTTGTATTATTTTTATACGAGTTTCATAACCTTGAGTCCTACCAATAACATACCCATGATAAGAAGTTGTAGACTTGTGTGTTCTCTAAGGGTGTCAATCTTGAGTCATTTAATGTTTTCCATAAGAATATAGATGATACATCTATGATTATTGTAGCATCCTAAATTGTAAGCACTTACAATTTTGGTCCTTAAGCTAGGCCTTATTTTAGTGTGTGTTCATTCTTCTATGCACTATTAGACTTTTTAATGTCTTAAATTCATTTCTCTTAATTTAGGTAACGTGGGCCCTTAATTATGGGTGTTCCCCTCTAAATATTTCATCCATTCAATTATCATTTGTAAACAAGGGCCCTATTATCATATGTGGCCTATTTCATATGATTATGTTTATCACACCTTAATTCCATGTATGTTTTGGGTATCCCCATGTCTTAATTGAACCTTGACCCGAATTTGAGCCTTGATTGGCCCGGTAAGGGTGACTTTGAGTGTATTGGGTGACTAAAGTCAACCCCTACATTGGGAGGTGGCCCTTATATGGAAAATTGGCCCAAAATTGAACTGGAGAGGGATATTTTGATTTTAAGTGTGACTCCAACTTTGTGTTGGCCTCGTCCAAATTCTGAGCCCAAATTGCTAAGAGGGGTATATAAGTACACTTGTGATATCATTCCAAGAACATTCACATCATCGAGGTATAAGACACTTATCAAGCCTCTGCTACTTACAACACGCTTCCTTCCTTCTATGCAATTTCAATTTTATTTCACTAATTGTTCCTAAACAGGGGTTTGGTTGAGCTAGATACCTTTATACCAACATTTTCCCCCTTATTTTGTGTGCAAGTGATAGGTGGTGCAACTATAGAAGGAGCTACAGATAAGTCCAAAAGAGAGCTTTAGTTCGACTATATTTTCATTAATTTTTACAAGAACAGGGATGCCTCCACATGTTAGGGGTGAGTCAGCACACCCTAACCTTATAGGTAACCCTTCATGTCTCACTTTTGGCTGAAATTGTATTTACATATTCATCTCTTCACTTTCTTTCTAAATCTAGTCCCAAAATTGAGTTCCTAGTCCATTAGTTGTCCCTTTACGAGGGACGTGTCTTTATCTCTCTACTTAGTCCTATATCTCACATTATTAATTCAAATTTGCACAATCATATTCCACAATAACACACTTAAATTATAACAACATTCACTCAACACTTGAGCATCCTCAAGCTTAGTCGATCATCCTCATTCCAATGTAAGAGGAAATAGGCTCATGGTTCCTAGTCTACTGGATACTATTTTCTTCATTACATTTTGGTGAGCTCATGCTCTTACATCTCATTTATGATTGTTAGAGTAATCATTAATTTTCTTATTAATTAAATCATGTTTATTTAATTAGTTAAGTTATTACTCTTTAGTGCTTAAGCTTTCTCTTAGGTGCATTAATAATTAATTCTTTTATTAATTATTAATGTGCAACCTAGCTTTTTTAGGCTTTAGGTTTTTGTTCACCTTTATAGGTTGAACCTTGTAATTTTTTTTAATTAACTCGGATTATAATTTTGCTCTCACATTTTGAGTAACTTTTGAGTTTTGTTTTTTCCTCTTTCTACTTATCTCCTGTAATAGGTTATTTGCATGCAGGTATTCTTGGCGTTCTGTGGATTTGTATTTCTCAAATCCTACATGTTATCAGAGCTGCCCTGCTACTGCCTGGTGTTTTTGAAGTTGTGATTTGAAGGCAAAAACAACAGCTTTTTTGGGGTTTTCTCTTCAATCTGAAAGAGGCACTTTTTTTGGAGCACTTTGAGCAAAAACAGATGCCACCATCGCGCTCAGAAGGCCTGGGAGATTATTTTTTCATATAAAGTTTGCGATTTTTGGCTACAATGGCCTCTGGAATTTTTTTTCTCTCTCCTAGGTTGTACGACACGGTTTTTGAGATGAAAAAAATCAAAAAATACATTTTCTAGGGCTTTTTGGGCATAGACAAAATGTGCCACCTGGCAGCCGCCACACCCACAACACCGCCCGACCGCCTCCACAATGTCATCGGGGAGCTGTCGCCACACTGCTGCCGCCCGGTCCCTGCGCTGCCTCCGCCCGAGCGCCACCCACGAGCCACCATCAGGCGTGACGTCAGCATTCTGACTGCACTGACGTCATTTTCAAGTCAGATTCAAATTTTTTGGCGACCAAATTTTTTTTGCCGACAAGATGGCCAGGTGATGTGCATACGACCGTCAATTTTTTTCCCAGTGAGGTGCGACGGCCATTTGACCATCAAATTGTTTGCAGTGATTGGTTTTTTCCAGTGAGCTGCTAATTTTGACCTCCTATCAGTCTTTTGGCCATAAATTTTGCATACGGTGTCATTTTTTGAAAAACAAAATATCACCGAAAATCTCTTTCCAAGCTGGAGATGATGATGCTGGTTTTATTTTCTAATTCGGCCATTTGAGTTCCTATTTTCAGCGTCAAAGTTTTGGCTTCTATTTTTCTCCTCACTGCGTCAGGTCACCAGGTTTTCTTCTAGTTTTTTGTGCTCTCTAAGTTATCTTTTGGTGTACGAGGGATAGTTTATTACATTGTGGGGGGTGCATTTTCCTTTCTATCATTTTCTTTAGAAAGACCCTTTTGCTTTCATCTCCTTTCTCTCAATGTTGGACCCTTCAGTTGATTGGCTGACACCCCATAACTACCATACCTGGAAAGCCCACATGACCAGATTGCTCATGTCATGGGGCTTATGTTCCTGTCTATATGAAAACCAGCCTATTTTACAACATCCTTTTGAGATTCTTCATCACTGGAACAAGATGGATGAAGCCATGGAATTAATTGCACTAAATATCTCTGACAGTCTCCTGTTTCATTTGGATAATTTGCACACTCCTCGGGTCATCTGGGGAGAGTTTGCAGATTTGTTTGGCATAGTGAATGAGTTCCAGGCACTACAGCTTGATGTAGAGTTGACATCTTTGTCTCCTGACAGTTTTTCCACCATTGAGGACTTCTTGATGAAGTTAAATGCTCTTTGTTCACTTTTGCAAGGTTGTGGGAAGACCAAATTAGATAATGAGTGTATATTCCTGATACTCTCAAAGCTTTGAGGACAGTTCCAGATCTTCTCCTCCACTTTTTATTCCACTATGGATGCTTTGGATCCTAGGCACATTATGCCTTCCTTTGCGACCTTCTATGATCGGTTGACTCGAGAGTAGTCAAAGATTCAACAGTTGAATGATACTTCTAGCTCTATGAGCCATGCTTTGGTTGCTCATCTATCTTCATGGAAACCGGAGTAGAAATAGGTATCACCAACCATAGAGTCTTGGAAGGATTCTCGTTCTCAGCATTCCTCTGGCCCACCTCCTTCACATAAGGGGAAATCGAAGACCGAAAAACCTAAGTGTGCTTATTGCAATAAGCCCAATCATGACAAGTCTCAGTGCTTTCAGAAGAAGGTAGCTGGATATGCCCAACAGATTGCTGATTTCACAACTCTTCTTGATAAGAGAAAGATTGATATTTCTTCTTCCTCTTCTCACTGGTCTTCTTCATCATCTTCTCAGGCAGATGAGTCAGACAACGGAAAGGGTCATGCATTATGTGCATCTGCTATTGCTCCCTCTTCTAGATGGCTACTGGATTCAGGTGCTTCATACCATATGACATCTTCTCAAGGTTTATTATCATCTTTTGAGACCTCTCCCACCCCTCACATTCTGATGGGAAATAACACTGTTATGACTGTCTGTGGGAAGGGTTCTATTGACATTGTTGATGGTAAATTTCATGATGTACTATGTGTTCCATCCTTGTCATCGAACCTTCTCTCTATTTATCATATTACTCATAGTGGGACTGGGAAGACAATTGAGTTCACTATAGATTCTATACACATCAGAGATAGTGTGACAATCCACATTGTTGCTATAGGGACAGTTGATCATGCCACTCGCTTGTACTCCTTCTCCCATTTTGGTCCACCATCTCCATTGTCAAAGAATATCTCTCCTCCTTCACGAGTGTCTAGTGAGAAGAATTCGGGTCACCTAAACTTTTGTGTTGCTCCTGAGATCAGTGTTGTGGCTTCTCCACCTCCTCCCCATGTTGCGTCTACATTTTTTCAGCGTGATTCCTCTTCAGCAGTACCCATTATGGTTGTTCGCTGCATTGAGTCTTCTACTCCAGTTGTTGAGGGCATATTCGAGGACATTCATCTCCTCCCAGCTGACAGATTCAGCCCATCTATTGGCCCACCTTCATTGGAGATTCCATTACAGGATTCTCATTCATTCTCCTTTGAGCATCAGTTAGGCCTTCTGATTTCATCTCTCATTCAGGGGTTTCCTTGTTGTTTCGTGCCTTTGTTTCTTTCACATTGGAGTTCTATTAATTCGATCATTTCTACAGGGGTTCCATCATTTTGGGGGGGCTTTGGTGTCTCATCCCTCTCTCATGGGGGGGCTGGTTGTACTTATGGTTTTGAGAGAGTCTCTTGAGCCATTCTTTTCTGCATTTTTTTCTATCTCTTTTTGGAGAGGGGTTTTTCCCGCTGGGTTTTCTCCTTTGTCTCCAGTTTACAGAGATTTCCTTGTATTGGGTACTTGATTAGGCCTTGTTGTTGGGACCCTTTTTTCCTACTTTCATAGTTATGCTAGGTTAGCTTACCCCCTGCACTTAGCTTAAGGGGGGGGGGGGGG